>PKRV01000999.1:73458-92160 GCA_003709505.1 Hyphantria cunea
CTGGTACAGGGGGTTCGCTTTGTGTGGGACTCCTGACTGACACCAGCCAGACTACCCACTAAACCACCACGGTGTGCCACTCTGCGCCTGAGACGGGAGGGGTCCGGGAACCGCTTTCTTACGCCATCCGGACCCCTCCCAGCACCAGCCCGCACTGAAGCGGGCTCCGTCGTCTGATGTTATGCTCTTAAGGTAGGCGACGTACGGCACACGCGTAACGTCGCCCCCCTCGCGGGTGGCCTCTGAAGCGGATGGGGGGAAAACCCGTCCCGCCCATCCGCGGCCACACTCAGGGCGGCATGAGGCGCTGGTAGGCGCGCCTCCGCCGCCCGGTTCGCCGGCGGCGGATCGGGTCCGAGTGGAGGTCGTCCTCCCGGGCCTTCTCAACCACTGAAACCACTAGGCCAACCGTGTAGTCAATTGTTTTTGTTTAGGAATGAAGTCATTTAAAGTAGCATAATAGGAATCTAATAAAACTGTAACAGGTGAAGAAGCAGTGGCGGTTGGCGTCCACGAAGCAGTGCGACAAAAGGATTCACTTATAACAGCTTATCGGTGTCATGGCTATTGTCAACTAATGAGCGGTGACCTTGTGGGGGTTATGGCGGAACTTACAGGACGCAAAACTGGCCGGGCTCGTGGGAAAGGTGGCTCTATGCATATGTACGCACCTAGATTCTATGGTGGCAATGGCATTGTTGGTGCCCAAGTAAGTCATACTTGTCTTCTGTTCTACTCACAATACAAGTATTCACTAAGGATAGAAAGTATGTTTTCGAAGATCTGAGTATAGATAGAATATTAATGATACAAAGAATGCAATTTCGATACTTGCGGAGCAGAGGAACGTCGGGTTCGTTTTTAGTTAGCAAGAGTAAGACATAAACGACATCCACAAAGATCTTCCACTACGTTAACAAAAAATGAATCAATGCAGTTAAAATAGTATAGTAAATACCTGAGTAATTTAATATGTTTATTTGCTAGGTACCTCTGGGCGCAGGAATAGCACTTGCACATAAGTATAGGGCTGATGGTGGGGTGTGCTTTACTCTATACGGCGATGGTGCTGCGAACCAAGGCCAAGTGTTTGAGGCGATGAACATGGCAATGCTGTATAAGCTACCCTGCATTTTCATCTGCGAAAATAACGGATATGGTGCAGTTGAAATAATATTGTCATTAATTGCGTAAATGATTGAGTATAAATAATATGTAGAAACTCGGTTATCCGTCCCGCAGTTGTACGGATTCGCGATTATTCGGACAACCAACCGCGACCAATTAACGTGTCGGAACTGAAATTACTGTGCTCGCGCCTCGCGGGGTCAATCATTTCTTAATGCACAACGATTTTCGTTGATATGTATTTTTGTTTTACATTATGTATATACTACATGTGTACAAAAATCGATTTTCTTCATACATTCGATCATCCAAATTCCTAACGAGAACAATTAGTCCAGTGAATCGAGTTTCCACTGTAATTTATTTGTGTATATTGTAAATGTATGAAATTTACCTTTAAATATTGTATGTATATAATTTATACTTTAGTTGGTTTATTATATAACCTATTTGCACCTACCTGGTAAGCTTTCTACACCACCTGTAGGTAAGCCCGCTGATCCATCCACTGGTTTTGAGTGGAATCCACTCAAAACCTAAACCGCTGGGTTTATTATCTTGAAATTTTGACAGCAGATTGTTTGGTGTTGTAAGATAAGAAATAATTTTGAATATTTGGCCCGTGAATAGGTAAAATAAGGGTTGAAATGTTTGTTTTCTGTATATTATAAATACCTGCGAACAAGCTTAAAAAAACGACTTTAAGTGCACCTTACTAGCGACCCGCCTATGCTTCACACGGAACTCTTTGCCATTCTTGGATTTTCTTTGCTATAATACATATATAAGCCTTCCTCTTGAATAAATTTATCTATTGTTGAAAACTGAATTATAATCTGTTGAGTAGTTAATTATAATAGTTATATTGTGTAGGTTCTGAGCAGGGTTCGAACTTGCTGTTGCAGTTTTTTGGATTTGAGCACGTTGTAAAGAGATATTATTATTTTATAAACTATTCTTTTAGGGTTGGGTACGAGTGCAAAACGTTCTTCAGCTTGTACGAAGTTCTATACCCGAGGTGATTACATACCCGGCATTCGTGCAGATGGCATGGACGTGATTGCTTGCAGAGAAGCCACACGTTACGCCGTCGAATACACTGCTAGCGGAAAAGGTGCTTCCAATTCTTTCTAACGTATATGGACATTAAATTAAACTTTGCTCTGTCGTAAACTGTGGGAGAGAACTACTGTATCTGATCAACCTACCGTATCATTTTGAAATCACCTGAAAGTCGACTGGGAGAAAATGCTTCATAACATTAATCCGTCTTTGTACAACAAGTGCAACAAGTATTAAATAAATAAATAAAATCTAAATATATCCTTATGCAGATTACCAATCATCGAGCTACATAAGATGCATCAATGATACTATTTTTATGACTAAAAATAGCATTATCACTAAGAGTGGAGGTTACTGTTGGTCAGGCTAATAGGTTACTAATAGACTTTGTATCTACTAAGTGTAAAACTATCATCAACGTAGATTTAGACTATTAAAGTAAAGTAAATTATAATTTCTTAATTGTTGGCGCTCTTTGAAGCTTTTGTTGTATCTGGGCGGACCTGAAATCGACGGCTGTACGTGTAGTGGCACTGTATGGTGAGCCGCGGTTACCACGCCATGTCGATATCATAGCTTCTACGTGATCAATGATAATTTATAACAAACAGTGATTATCTCTGTTTGCCGCCATAGTGTGGGTGACCATGCTGCTTTGTTGCATTGTCTACATTCGCAATGAGTATGGTGACCACCACTCTTGGATTCTGCTCATGCTTTCTATCAGGCAGAGAAGAGTCGCTGGAGTGACTCAAATGTTTAAAAATAAAAGCTATGGGTGTAATGAATTCAAAGATATCCTTAACATGAAATATTTTTATTAACAGGCCCTATAGTAGTGGAATGTAAAACATACAGGTATTTTGGACACTCGATGTCAGATCCGGGTACATCCTATCGTACCCGTGACGAGATTAAAGAGATACGTGAAAAGCATGATCCGATTCACACGTTCAAGAAAAAAATTATTGGTATGAAGTTAGCTACAGATGAGCAAATTCAGGTAAGCATACTTATATATATATATTCAGTATACAAGTGGAGGTAGGTATATATACAGTAAGTGTGATGATGATGATGTTCCCTAAGCTGATTGCAGCCAATCTCAACGGTGCACTCTCTGTTCCCTCACTCTCATAATCTGATGAGATGGTTATCCGACACGACCTGGGAGAGATCGGACGCAGGACCGAAAGCTGTACATCCTAAACATCCAATGAATCTAATCCAAATATAATCAGAAAAAATTGTTAGTGTATATTTTGTAAACGCAATATATGTCATTCTAATGTTAATGTCATATTGGTTGTTTTTCATCTGTGATGTGTGGCAACACTGCTCTTGTACGCTGTTCTGTGTGTGTCGAAAGTTATCTCCACATGTTATCAAAATACATCTCGGTTTATACTAATAATTAGTTTTCTCTATGCCCAAAACCCATCAGGTTATGGGCCCAGGACGATGAAAAAAGTATTAATTTCCATATATTTCATGCGAAATACGACACCGGCAAATTTCTAACCTCCTACAATAATACGGTGGTTGACGCCGGTCGCGTCTTTGCATTAAAATGGCGGGCTCTGCATCATCTAATTATATTTCCATCGAGAAGCTGAAAGGAATTGAAAATTACAGTTCGTGGAAATTTATGATGAGGATGATTTTGATTCAAGAAGAATTGTGGGAATATGTTGAACAGGAAATTAATGATGGTAAGAAAGTACAGAAAGCTTTGGCGCGAATCGCATTGTCTGTTCAGCCATCTGTAATTCCACATATACGAAATGCCCAAAACCCATCAAAAATCGATACCACTTTTAGTCTGACCCGGTAATCGAGCCCGAGACCTCTTGATCGGTAACCCTTAGAACACAAGGCAGTTAGTATGTATATTGTCGTATTAATTATGCTATTCACATATTACGGGTAAGTAGCATATTCTGTATAATATCGAATCAAGATTGTCTGCGTGATCCACAAATTGCTGTTTAGAACAGCAATTTGTGGATCCACGTATTCTTAGTGTCCGTTTCATGGTTATTCGCAAAGAATTTCGCTAGGATGGGAGTTGTCGTTGTAATTTTGTTGGAGTAAAGTAGTGTAAACGAAGAAACTATCAATCCTGAATCATGCAATAGAAGTTCTCGCGTCGATTAGCATATATACAACAACCCAACAGCAGCCGTTGGGCCGTGGCCCGCTAGGCATGATCACCCCGCTTGGTCGGAGGATCCTCACCTTGTGTTGGATAGACGTAACACCCTTTCCTACACATCCTTTTCCGATTCAAAATCGTCTTTCTTTTTTGCTCTGGGACATCTTCACACATATATTTTAGACTCACACTCAAAAGCAATCGTCACTACTAACTCACATATATATAAAACATTCAAAATTTTACACAGTCAAATGCATTCTGTATCGTAACAGTGTCATGCGTACACCATTAGGGCTACTTTGCTTTGACAGAGGAAAAAGCCAGCGTATGGCTACTCCCTTACTCCCTACCATGTTGTTCTATAAGAATACAACAACATAAATTAAGCAGCCAAAAACTAAGTCTACGATGACACTCATGTCACTCAAGTACTTGATGTGTGACCGTATTAATGACGGGGTACAAGCAGTTTCAATATTTACTGTTGCCACACTTACGGAACCTTGATACAGAAGTCTGAAAAAGTGATACTCTTTATTAATAAAATTCTATATAAAAGTAAAAATAACAAAATATATTTAAAATATATGTATATATTAAAATATAAACGTGAACAATAAATAAACAATTAGTAGTAGTTCTAGCGTACCTGGATTATTATAACGGTTTCAATAAGTGCTTGTTCGATAATAAATGGTTCGTCTTCTCTTCCAGACTTTGCTAACAAGTTTGTTAACGCCTTTATCTTCATTATGGAGTGCAATTAATGATTTGAATTTGAATTTCAGACAATCATTAAAAAGGTTCACGATTTAGTTGACAAAGCAGCAAATCAAGCGCAGTCGGATCCGCCAGTGGGCATAGAGGAGCTGACTGCTGATATTCAAAAAAAGTGCCTTTATCCAAACCAAATGATTCGGGGTGTTCATCCCGGCCAGCCTCTCAAGCACTTCAATGTACAGCGGTAGTTGAACACTTCTTAAACGTCACACTATGAATTACTAGGAATGTGAATTGCAATATTAAATTAGTAAATTGTAAAGTGTTAGTAATTTTTTGGAATAACCATTGTCGCTCAGCTAAAAGACTTAGATAAGTACGGGTGCTGTAGGTGTGCAATACCAGAGATTTAACGAGATTTATTGCCCCCTGTAGAGAAAGGAATGGTAGATCTTGTAATGCTAGCAATATTTAATGGATGAATATGAAATTTGTACCATTTATAAGGTGTATCATCCTAAATCTTATCATGTAATTATCACATTTTTAGAACTTTGCCAAAATCATTAACATTGTTGTCAAAAAGTTGTTACAATTGTGAAATCAAAATGTAATACCTACTAAGTTTTCTGAACTTGCTATGCTTAAACCTACCTAATTTGAAAACTAGATGGCGTTGTATGTCATATGCCCAAAATGATTTTTATATTATTTGAAATATAATTCATTCAAAAACGATAAAATATTTTAATCGACACTTATCACTAGTGCATTTAGCGTTTAAGTGAAAGATTTAAAAAATCGCTAATGAATGATTTTCATTTTAAAAATGTGATACAACGCCATCTTGTTGACGACAATGACAACACATTTGTCGCAGTCAGCCGACATGGCAGACTTTAGTTCAGCCTATGTATTACATTGTTATCTTCCAAGTTAACGCAAAGTTCTAAAAATCTGGGTATTTAAAATGTTGTTGATGGTACATGCGTACAATGTACAAAAGTCCGATACATTCCTACCATTGTCATTTACGGAGTATTTTGATGATATACGCGGTGCTTGTTCCTGAGTATCACCAAAGCTTGAAAACTATACTGCTTGCATATGTTTCTGATGCTAACCTAATTAGACCTGTAAATAAACTACAATAAACGTTATTTGTTGTTAAGATCACTTATTTTTTCTCTGAAATTCAAATTTCAGGTCTGAACTAACCCTTCTTTAATCATAGCATTTACAATAGTAATATGACATATATTTATGCATAGAATGCAGTTAAGCATTTAAAAGGGTCAGGGTAGCCCGACTTTCTCTAAGTTCCAACCTAATCTATATCGAGATTCATTAAATCGGATGATCGGTTTAGACGTGAAAGCGTAACAAACAGATAGTTACTTTCGAATTTATTATAATAGTTTGGATGAGCACACCTATGATGGCTTGCCTTTGGCAAAACTGTCATACCTATATCAATCAATCAATCAACAACCCATAATGTCCAACTGCTGGGCTTGGGTCTCCTCTCGGGAGAGGGTTAAGGCCATACGTCCCCACGCTGGCCAAGTGCGGGTTGGGGAATACCTATATATTTTATTTAAATAACTTTTTTCATCCACTTCACTCTATTGATAGCTGTTGTGTTTGGTTATTCTACAATATACTAATTACAATTAGCAATATAGGGATGTGACAACCAACTAAACTAGTTTCATTCTAAATATTAAAAAATATCATATGATATTCTAACTTTATCTGTTGGTTATGGTTTCACGGCTAAACCGTTGCACCGATTTCTATGAAATTTGTTAAAGAGATACTTTGATTCTTGAGTGAGGACGTAGGCTGCTCTTTACCGCGATAACCAATGCACACGCAATCAAAGCCGCGCTCAAAAGTTAGTTTGTTTATATAGAATATGCCTAGGTAGTCTTGCCTACTTATTTCTGTATAACTACCTGGCATCTAGTATAAACACGTAAATCAGAACACCGAGAGGGTAACCAATCTAAATTGGTATCAAAACAAGTAATAAAATATTTTAAAAAATCGTTTTGTTTTTTTTAATAACCGGTGTCATTTTCACGGCTAAGACGAATCTATTGACACCACTCACACAAAAATACGACAAGCCGCTTAGGCTCTAGGGCGTGCCAAAGAAACAAAACCCTCCTTTCGAAGTCGGGTAATAAAGCTTATTTGTACAATAAAAAATCGATTGAAAATAATTTAAATAAAAAAAAACATGACACTTGTGACCCCAGGTCGCCACTGTAGCAGGGTTTGTAAGTCGAAATCGAATCAACTTAAAGCACACTGATTCTATCTGAAATGCGAAGGATTCAAGAACAGTCACGACGGTCCTCAGCCGTGTCAGTGTCATGATAACTACCTTCATTAGTCATATTACAACAGGAAAACAAGAAGCTCTTTAAATAAGAAAGTCTTGTGATTGTTGTAATAAGCTTTGGATAAAATAAAACAAAGTGTTTTCTTTGTCTATAGATTTTATATATTCTAAATAATACTTTTATGAGTAAGATTACTGTACATTCATTCGCTATATATTTGGTATAAAAATATCAGTATGATTATACGAAGAACACAATTATGCTACGAACACCCTCTACACTAGAAATGCTAAAATATGCTTTAAAATACTGAAGCAATATGAATTCTTTAACAACGTCACTAACTATAACTATAAGAAAAATATATTTTTATAGAAAAAGGCACAACATCAGTGTAAAAAAACGAGCCATGAGCGAGGCTTACGTCCAGCAGTAGACATCTTTTGGCTGAGATGATGATAATTAAATTGTAATGGACACAATCGATCTCCTTCAAGTTTTCCTATTATTTATCGTAACAATTTCGTTAAATAGTCAAGTTTCTGACACAGCTATTTTAATGCTAGTTTTAGGACATAGTAACCATAATATCATCTAAACGAGTGTTGTAATGTTGTACTAAATTTCATAATGCAACTCTTTTTCAAATAAAAAAATCTTACTACCATCCTCCGGAATTCACGTCGTATCCCGCCATTTTAGTTCGATATTAGTAATGACCAACAATCGTGTTTTTAATACCCCTTATTATAATACAACAGTTGCATAAATAACAATTAAAAATCGTGAAATTGTGTGAAAGAAATGTACAAATATTGGATGAGATTGAATAATTAATCAAGTAAACTTAAATAACAATAATTTAGCAATTAATGTGTAACAAGGGTTTCTTCACACTTAAAATTTAATAACTTAGCATTGCATCCAATGTTTGATAAGATTTGATTTTAAGTCAAATGTTATGTAAACTTATAAATACGTAAAGCTATACATATATCCATATTTAGCATTATTATTTACAAAACGTAATAATCTTAGTAAACAGAGTGCTATCCTTTTCTTCTTAATCAAATTTATTTTCTTTTATTTTGCATTGATTATTATATTAAAATTAGCTCATTGTTGTCACTAACTTTATTTAATATTTATCCTTTCCCTGGGCCTACCTCCTCCTCTCCCTCTTCAGCGAAACCGCACTGCAACTGGTAGAGCTTTGCATAAATGCCTTTACGGGCGATGAGTTCCTTGTGGGTTCCCATCTCAGCTACGACACCCTTGCTTATCACTACAATTACATCGGCATTCTGTATAGTTTGAAGACGGTGAGCGATGATCAGACACGTTCGCCCTTCGCTTGCCTTGTCCAACGCATCTTGCACTATCTGAATGTAGAGAAAAAGTATATGAGCATTGCCATGAAGCTATTGGTTATTCCTATCATATTAATCTGTTCGCTATTCGAACACTATTCTGCCATAGTAGTGGATAACTTACACAGAGAACGCTGTTTTCAAAATATGAGAAACCCATTTTGAGAAAAATGGTAATATTGATTGAAAGAAAAAGAAAACTTGCTATTGCAAAATAATAATAAATAAATTTTAACAAAGCAATTACGATCTGTAAGTGTAATCATTTTTGGTAATTCTGCTGTTGTGATCAATTAACTAAAATTTATTCTTCGATTAAATACTTTAATCTCATCTGCTTACAGTCTATTTTTTGATATTTCACATCTCAGTTTTGACACAACTGAACTAAATGTAGTGAACATTTAGTTCAGTACCAACTAAAAGTTGATCAAAAGAACACACTTGTTTGTTAGTAAAACAAACTGAACGAAAAGAAAGTTTTGTGCGACCTGTCAAGTTTAACTTTACACATTGCTCTTTTTAAACGTTCAACAATTTAAGTAATATTGATTATGCCTAAGTTAATTTTACTTTTTCAAGTAATAAACAAGCGTCTCTGATTAATGTTTATTGGGTAGTGACAGTTGAGATGTGAAATATCGAAAAATAGACTGTAAGCAGATGAAATTAAAATATATAATCCAACAAAATTTTTAGTGAATTTTAGTTTTGTGATGACAATATCAGAATTACCATCATTATCTTCAACATAAGACAGTGTCTCATCATTATCATCAACAGCCTTTAATAGTCCCAGTGCAGAACATAGGCCTCTCCTTAGAAATAAGGTATTGGCCCACTATACTACGCTGGCCAAACGGGTTAGTACAGAGTTTGTCTCAAGTTTTCCTTCTTTTTGCAGTGACGTTGTTCTGCGTAGTTTTCTTCCTTCTTTTTTCGTTTCTTCTTCTTTTTCTCTTACAATACCCATGGGTTGAATAGGTGTGGTGGCATTTCGTATTCTTAATGCGTCAATGTACACGACATGTGTATATTTATGTACATAGCAATGGCTGTTTTAATTCGTAAAAAATACTGATATAATTACGAAATTCATCCACGAATGTACTTACCTTTTCACTCTGTGTGTCGAGAGCGGATGTAGCCTCGTCTAGGAGTAAAACACGAGGGTTTCTTACTAGAGCCCGAGCTATGGCTATTCGCTGTTTCTGGCCGCCGGACAACTGGGATGCTCTGGCACCGATTCTGGTCTCATAGCCCTAATGTTACAAATAACTTATTTAACATTATCATTCAACAAGATTATAACAATAATTAAGATCGTTGGGCCGGCCGGTCGGCCAGGAATAATTATTTCGCCTGGTCGAAGGATCCTCCCTTTGTGTTGGAGGTATATAACACACCACACTAGCGACCAGAGTGAAATGATAGAAAACAGCTTATTAACAACAACGCGTGACTAAAAACCCTAATCAAGGAACAAAAAAAAAGTATATGAACGACCTCTATCACTATTTCCTTACATTTTGATAAATTTATTGAGGCAATGAGCTCACAGAACCAAAGAAAGCAGGCGGTATGTCTTTAATTGTATTTCTAATAAATAGAAACGTCATTAGTGGAAAGACTCACATTAGGTAGAGCAGAAATAAAGCCGTGCACGTTTGCCTTTTTGGCCGCAGACACAACTTCTTCGATGGTTACTTCCCGGCCGTTGTCTCCGTATTCAATATTTTCTCTTATGCTGCGGTCGAATAACACCGGCTCTTGCGATACGATACCCAGGTTCGAGCGCAATGTTGGCAGACGAATGTCGCTCTCGATGCTACAATCATCCAAGAACTGAAACAAATATTTTAACTCTAAAGGCCAGTTTCAACACTTGCTGATAAAGCCCTGATGGACAAGTCCCAATCTATCTGTCAAATAAATACTTAGCCTGGCCATAAAAACTTAAAATTAAAAATAAACAAAAATGTTACTTTTGAATTTGGAATCTGTTCTTTTTTATACGATTTTTTCTCATGTTTTCTTATTTCCGCACCAATATATTGTGATATGATTAAATGGAGAAAATGGGATTAAAATGGAGTAGGGTGATAAAGTGAACCGCATTACTGTGATTGCATTACATAAAGTGGGTATGGAGCAAAATACAAATTTTAAAATCCTCCCTTCACTTGGTATTTGTCCAATATTTGTGTTTATGACAGAAAAAGATCTGACCGTCCTCGTAGTGTTCGTACGAAGAAGGCGATCAAAGCAGTAAGGGAAAGAATTCGAAGAAATCCTGTCCAAAAGCAAACTACTTAAGCGGTACACCAAGGGAGGTCACAGAAAAATTTTGATAACGATGAGGTTTTTTTTACAATTGAGCAATAATTTAACAAACAAAATGACCGTATTTATACTGAAAGCTCTAAAGAAGGCAACGTGAGCATTATCCGATTACAGTGATGGTTTGGTGAGGGCTATGCAGGAGTGACTGGGCCATATTTTTGTGAAAAAGATAACAAAACCTCGGCACAAGTATTTCAAGATACCAGTCTTGAGAAGGTAGGTAAGCCCCTTACCCCCACCATATTCAATAAGCAAGAATGGTCCTTTCAGCAAGACATAAACCTCGATTCAGCCAATCTTGGTTAGAAACGCACATTTTGGACTTCATCAGAGCTTAAGACTGGCCGTCATCTAGTCCTGTTCTTCATCCAGTGGATTATGATACATGGTCAGTTTAACAGAGCCAGGCTTGCTCTAAACGCCATGACAATTTGGAGTCCCTAATACAATCCATACGATTGGCAGTGAAGAATTTTCCCATAGAAAGATTGTGTGCTGCTATTGATAACTAGCTCCATTGTCTAAATGATTGTATTCCAGCCAATGGAGGCCACTTCGAATAAGCTTTATATATTAGTAATGTTTTTATATTGATGTAATAAACTACTATTAACACGTAAGATTTATTACTAGTGTAATAAATGTTACGTACGTCAAGATTTATTACTAGTGTAATAAATGTTACGTACAATAAAAATATATTGTTTTTCTTTGTATCAATATTTATGGCAGGACTAAGTACAGCTTTCGATTTTACAGGTCTTGGATATATTCATATTTGTCTCTATTTTGTTTGCAAATAGATGAACATCTATTTAGAAACAAATTTTATCTTTGAACTTTTGACTGCCTCAGTAGCGTAGTGGTAGCGTATGCGACTGCTGAGCTTGAGGTCTCGGGTTCGATTCCCGGGTCGTATCAAATGTTTGTATGATTTACAAATATTTGTTTCGGAGTTCGGGTGTTTTCTATGTATAATATTTATGTATTTATTTCAGTTGTCTAGTACCCGTAACACAAGCTCTGCTTAGCTTGGGACTAGATGGCATTGTGTGTTAGATGTCCGAAATATTTATTTATTTATTTATCTGTTCATGATAATCATCAGTCTTTAACAGTCCACTGCTGGACATGGCCTCTTCTTAAAAATGATGTTTTGGCCTATTATGCCAGGCTGGCTAAACTTACTACTACTTACTAAAGGTTAGTATACTTTTATCAGTTGAGTTGTGTTAAATATGCCAGATAGTTCGATCCGAAACTATCAGGAACTAGTAACAGTATGACTTGCAATAGTTTTCTTAGCTTGCTTCAATAAATAAATAATGTTTTATCTTTTTTACTTTCATATAATTCCTGATTCTAATAACATTACTTAATCATCTTATATTTAGACTACTTTTCTTAAGTCGAACTGGGGAAATTGTGGATCATTTTTTCTTATTATTTCATGTACATTTTTTATGATTTCGTTGGCAAACGAGCAGACGTATCGCCTGATGGTAGGCGATTATCGCCGCCCATGGATACCCGCAACACCAGAGAAGAAGGATTACGCTCTTTTCTTGAAGGTTTGAAGGTCGTATTGGTCCGGGAATACCGCAAGTGACACTTCATTCCACAGTTTTGTTGTGTGAGGCAGAAACTTCCTTGAAAGGCGCACAGTTGTGGACTGCCAACCATCTATATGGTGGGAATGAATTTTTATTCGCGGAGGATGATGGCGGAAAGAGGCGGCAGGAATCAGCCCGAACAATACCTCGAAGCACTCCCCATGTTAAATGGGGGGAATGGAGATCAGATAGCTGTGTATAAGATGTTTAACTGACTTGTGTATAAAATATAACAATGGATACACCATGTGATAATGGATTAAGAAAACAGAGTGTCATCCTACTCACCCAATGGGTACCGTAAGAGGCGACTAAAGGACAACAACGGAGGACAATATCACTGCAAAGCGAAGAAAAATTTGACACAAACCTAATACCACACCGTCTGGATATCGTGGTATAGTAGGTCAAAGCCTCTTTTCTCCTTTTTGCAAATGCCAGTGGACTTTTAAAGGCTGTGAATGATGATTGAGATGACGATAATGGTTAATGTACACACCATAATATATTACTGTCTGCATCTCCCAAAGGCTGATACAATTCAATAACACCTTTGACTATATGCTTAATATCCAATTAGCGCTGCCATTCAACGTGGCTATGTTGCCAGCCTTCTGGGAACGCTACCATTAGGCAATGATGCGGACGAATTTTATGACGCTTGCATGTAAATAGTGTTATTCTATGCTATGTTAATTTCATTTAAATTTGTGATGTTATGACTTAAATGTTAATTTACGTAATAAATTGAATTGTACTTTTGTGAAAATGTATAAATGAAAGAGAAAACATACCACAGCGCCATCATCTGGATCGTAAAGACGTTGCAGGAGTTGAATAAGAGTAGACTTGCCACAACCGCTTGGACCAACCAGTGCAACTCGTTTGCTACTCGGAACTACCAAAGATAGTCCCTGTAGTACTTTCACTTCCCGTCGTGTCGGGTAGCGGAATTCAACGCTCTGGTATTCGATCTTGCCTTGAGCTACCTGTATTGTGAAAATAAGTAACCATTCAAAAATCATATACAATTTCAAGGTTTATTGAACATTAATTTATATTTTGACGTTCCAGAGACGTTACTGACATAGTTTTTTTCCAAAGTGGGTGTGGTGGTGCTGGTGATCCTGGGTGTCCGCGCCAGCAGGGTCATGACGCGGCCCGCCGCTGATACTGCTGCGCCAAAGTTCGGTGCAAATGCTAGCGCCTGGCCCATCATCCACGAACCGAAAATCAGTGCCTCCGACACTCTGTACACACGGTTTAGAAAGTAATCATCTTCTACACCTTTTCTATTCCTTCGAAGTCCAAGTGCCCAAGATATCAAACTGAATTTATAACATTTTCTTTACATTTACAAAACTATTTAGTTTGTTGTCATATTTTCTCTTCTATATAGGTATACATATAGATAAAAATGAATGGCCAAAATGTATGTACACGCATAACTTCCGACCGAATGCACCAACTTGGATGATTATTTTTTTGTGACTTCGTTATTGTTAGGCAAAGGTTTGCATTGAAGAAAATCAGAAGATAACCGGAAACTTTTTGTTCTTTGCTCGCTATTGTGCACTTCCTAAGGGAGGCTGACTTTCAGCTTCCCACAGGAAGTGTACAATCGCGTAAATTGTTAATAAGTTTTTCAAAAACTAAAAAAAATATTTACGAAAGAAAAATATGGTGGTGGGTAGTTCGCGGGGTCAGGCAGATAGTTGTATATTTTATTTGTAGTAATTCAAATAGTTGTGGCTCATTTGTTTTAGGTTTGGGTGTAATTAATTATATATTAAATACGTATTTGGAACTGTATAATTATGTTTATCTGGAGTCTGGATACCATGGTACAGGTTGTGCCTAGTTTGAGATCAGACAGCTGTGTATAAGACGTTTAAGGTTATTATTTAAAAATAAACTTACTTAATAACATTTTTATACGGTATTTCCTGGTTAGCAACGAGAACACCTCCATACCAGAGGGAGATCGCGTAGCCGGCGACGGGAGCTGTTTGCCCGAAAGCAAACACTGAGCCACGGAACCGCAAACTCTTGCGCGCTGCCACCCGACCTCCGACAAACGCCTCGTGGTATCGACGCAACACTTCTTCTTCACCACCTATCATGGGTTAGAACAACAAACGTCATCAACATATGTACATAAGATTTAATTTAACAGCAACTGGTTATCCAAATAAATAAATAAATCAACGGTTTAAAGACAAGACCTAAACGCGGACAATCGCTTTGTAAATAATGTTTGATGAATCTGAATCGCAATCCAATGGTATCAAAATATATTAAAAATATTTTTCACAAGTTTTTTTTTTATTTACGGTAGTACTCATCGTTTGTAAAACAATAATATGATCAAATACAGCAAAGAAAACTAATCAAGGGCAAAACACGCAACACCTTACATTTCAGAAACTTTTCAGTTTCCACTAAGTAGGTACATTATTATATTTTATAATCGATTTTCGAGTGTATGTATGTATATTTCTTTAGAGCTAAACTACTTGTCGTATTTTTATGTGAGTGTTGTCAATAGATTCGTCTTAGTCGTGAGAGTGACACTGGGTACGTCAAAATAAAAAAATATATTTTAAAAACTCTTCTTTTCAGTTCTTCAATGAATTAATTTCAATATTTGCCATCTTAAATTGCAGTGAGTTTTTTTTTTAATAATTCGTTACTTCATTACTTAAGAAAAGACAAAAAACATACTGATTGTAAAATAAAATAACTACACGTGGAAGGTTTTTTATTTCCTAACCTAGCAATACTTGACAAATGTCAATCTAAAAGTTTCCCGTCAGTTTCACCGGTGAATTCGCTTTGTGAGTTCGTTTGCTTTCTGATATATAACTTCTATAAACTTTTAATATTATGTTTTCTATTAAGTATATCTGTTGAAAAATAATATTGCTATTTCAATACTAAATTATTCATCTAGGCCAGGAGTCCACACAGAGTAGTCGATTTCTTTTTGAACTTTATTACATGCAGCGCAAACTTCTACTGATTTGTTCATCATATGCAAATACTGCTGTTTTATGTTTATGATTTAAGATCACAATGTTTTTTTATTAGTAATAATATATTTTATTAATTTAATAAAGTTTTTACTTACAGAAAGCACAAACAGTCTTAATGTTTGCAATGGCTTCCGTAGCTATCGTAGTAGCCTGGTAAGAGACTTCACGGACGAGGTCAAGCCCGACGGATAGGACTCTACCTTCGAGAACCACTGCTCCTATGATCAGTGGCACTGATATCAACGACATCAGAGTCATTTTCCACGTGAAGAACAACGACAGCAGGATACCGATCAGTATCGTGGCTGATGCTTGCATGAGTGCTCCGATTCGAGTTCCGGTTGCCTTGAAATGAAATGAGAATACTTTATCAACGTAATATTTATTTTTTGGACTTTTCAGACTTTTACATATAGTTTTTGTTATATAGCGGGGCTTATTCGCGATAAAATTGTATTGACAATGCAATGTTGATACTTCTTCTCGTAATTACAAACAATGAACGCGATGAAGTCACAATTCGTGCATGACGAAGGCGTTGCTAAGCTCACACCAGTCTTTCGTGACCACAAGTTACAACCCGTTGGAAACGTTGGGATATTAAAAGTATCGTAACATTGAAATTAATTACCGTGGGAGAGCCACGCTTCGGCATGAATGGGCCGGCTCGACCGGAGTGATACCACGGCCTCACAGAAAACCGGTGTGAAACAGCGCTTACGTTGTGTTTCATCGAGTGAGTGAGGATACCGGAGGCCCATACCCCGATCCAATGCCCCTATCTCCCTCACCATCCCCCTTCCCCCCAGGCCGCCATAGTGTGGGTCACCATGCTGCATTGTTCTTTTTCGCATTGAGGATGGTGACCACCACTCTTGGATTCTGCTCATACTTTCCATCAGGCAGGGCAGAGTCATTTTGGCAGCTTAAATATAAAAAAAATAAAAAATAATATTATGGCGAGTATAAGTCCCGTTATACAAAAACTATGTATAAATAATATATGTAACAATTGCCAAAAACTTAAACTTAGAATTTACTTCGTCTAATTTAATTTAAGAAATAATATAACACAAAGCCAGTCTCATAGTGTTGCTATGCTAACCCATAAGAAAATAGTAAAAATAAATTTCGTCTCATCGTCTGATGATATATAAATTAATATTATGAACTTACGCCTTGAACAGCTGCTGCATCTGCCGCCAGTCGAGCAGTTAAGGCGCCAACTCCATTTCTAGGGTGATCAAACCAACCAATTTCTTGAGCAAGCATGGCCTTGAACGCTGCGACCCTGCAATTGATAAGCAATGTAAGGCAAAAATCTGCCTCGTTGGCACAGTGGTAGCGTAGGCGATTGCTGTGCAAGAGGTCTCGGGTTCAATATCCGGGTCGAACCAAATGTTTATATGATCTGCAAATATTTGTTTCGGAGTTTGAATGTTTTCTAGGTATAATAATATATGTATGTATTTACAAAAAATAATATATACACATGAATTTAAATCAGTTGTATAGTACCAATAACACAAGCTTTGCTTAGCTGGGGACTAGATGGCGTTGTGTGTTAGATGTCCCAAATATTTATCTTAATATTATGATTCGTGTATCGTGAATTATAATAAGACCAAATTTTTCTATCAATAAGTGAACACAGCTGTTGAAATAGATCCTTTTACTTTATCTAATATTTAATTAATTTTTAAAACATAGTTGCAGTCATTGATGTTTTTATTTTTATTTTTAAACCATAACCAATAACTTTTGCCGATATAAGAACAAAGTTATACGATATAAGATATACGAAGAATTTGGGTAGATGAAAACTGGGTAAAACTTTTATTCACTTACGGCCGTTTTCAATAACCTTCCTTTGTTATGGAATAAGGAGAATAAGAGCAGACTTATCACCTGATGGCAAGCGATTACCGCCGCCTATGGCCTATGGACACCCGCAATACCAGAGGCGTCACAATTGCGTTGCCGGCCTTTGGGGGATGGGTGATGGGGGTAGAGGTTGGAGTATGGGCCTCTGGTATCCTCACTCACTCGGTGAAAGCAAGATTTTTTCACATCGGTTTTCTGTGAGGCCGTGGTATCACTTCGGCAGAGCTGGCCTTTCCAGTTTTAAGTAAGTATAGGTAATTGAAAACAGTCTGATCTTAACTAAAAATAATATTTGTTCTTTTTTTTAAAAAAAAGGAAAAAAAACTATCCTGTATATCATTAAATATATTGTCCTGTATATCATTAAATATATCCTGTATATCATTAAATATATTGAATCAATCATATGTATATCATTAAATATATTGAATCAATCATATTGAAAAAAAATGTAGACTATGTTAAATAAATTATTGAAGTGGCCGTGATTGGTTCCAACACCTCGTACAGTAAATATTAAAATAAAATAGAATACGTTACCGAAGCCGAGCTGTAAGCCGGACCCCAGTCAGGTTGAATATATATATTTGAAAGAAGATTCCAACTCCAGTAATGACTCCAACACCGAGAAATAATAAAGCGATCACGTTTGTGCCAGCACGAACCAAGTTTGAATCTGGATGTTCGAGTAACTAAAACATGAAAAACAACGTAACGATATTAAAATTTTTAAAAGATTCCCACCGACCTGGGCTATTTATTAAAAGACTAGGAACATCATCAGAGAAAGAGAAATGCCACTATAAATACTTTCTTTTCTTTTTTTTTAAAGACAACTCTCGCATTATGTATTTACATTCCTGTGTCACGGGGATCTTTACAAACATACATGAAAAGGACACAAAGTACACCCAGGCTGAGAACAACAATTTATGAATTACACAAAGTGTTGTCCCATGTAGAATTTGAACCCACAACACTTGGCGCAGTAGGAAGCGGTGTGGCGACCACTGAAACCACTTTTTTTTTTTTTTT
>PKRV01000999.1:93423-261114 GCA_003709505.1 Hyphantria cunea
AGACACCCCCCTGGTGGCCAGGCACGCCGCCTCCTGAAAGTTCGCCCCCCGGGCTGTGACTAATGTGTCATCTGCGTAACAAATTACGCCCAGCCCGGAGGGGAGACGCTCGCGTAGGACCCAGTCGTACCCCACGTTCCACAGGAGTGGTCCTAGGACAGACCCCTGCGGAACGCCGCACGACATGGGTCGCCGTCTCAAGGCGCCATCTCGATCCTCGTACACGACGGTACGCTCCTCCAGATAGTCTGCCACCAGCCGCCTCAGGTACTCTGGCACCCCGTGATACTGGAGTGCTTCCCTGATGGACCACTGAAACCACTAGGCCAACCGTGTAGTCATAATCTCACAAATACTCATCATCATCATCATCATCATCATCAACCCGTAATGTCCCACTGCCGGGCTCGGGTCAACTCTCAAGAGAGGGTTAAGGCCATACGTCCCTATAAATACTCAGCGGTGATTAAATATTCTTAACAGGAGAAATCTATTGTCAGGCCATGATTAGTACCTTTACAAGCTTTATGCTGAAAATATCATATAAAATCTATACAAATACATAAAATTTAAGTATATATGTATTTGTAATTTCAAACAGTATTTTACATAATGAAAGTATTTATGGTACTTATAACAAAAATCTATTTAAATTTGTATTTTGTGTCTGTCTGTTGGTTACGGATAATCAATGGAATGGATGAACTGATTTTGTCGGGACTTTTACGAGTAGATATGAAGAGTAACTTCGGCTACTTTTATTTTAAACTGCGATGTACGATAAAAACTGCGGATAATACTGGGTGGGGCATTCGTTAGATTATGGACACGAGTCAATTTCATATCATCAACATCCCATAATGTCCCACTGCTGGACTCGGGTCTCCTCTCAGGAAGCGCCTCCGCTGCCGCGTTTCATATAATGAGTTATTAATATATAATATTCGTGATTAGACAGTATAATAGATGAAAATATAATACATTTTTAATTAAACATAACATGTTATTATTCATGACCTTTCAATAATACTACATACCCCGTAGGTTTCTCCGAACAAAACAGCAAATAGAGGGAAGGATGCACCGACACAGATAGCGGCAAACACTCCAGCCACCATCAGCCATTTTTCTGGTTCGCATAGTTTGAGGATCTGCCACGTAGTTGGGTGAAACTCCTCTTCCTCTTTTTCCTCTTCCATGCTGGTTTCAGACTCATCATCAGCACTTGCTGCTGACTCCACTGACTTAAGTTTCACCAATTTTTCTTGAAAATGAAATAAATAAATAATAATTAAAAATAATATATTTCGACGTTTATGACGTTTCATTTGTTTGTAAAATAGTTAAAAGCGAATCTTAGTTATCTTAACTGATTACGTACCAAACAAATGCGTACATATAAACGTAAGCATTTTCATTACTAATTTAATATTTATGTTAATGAAAATAGTTCCTAGCCGATATCAGCCACGGCGACCAAAAAACTACGCATGAGATATTACGATGTACGACTGTGTGTGCAAAATAGGTACACTCTCTGTTCCTTCACTCTCATACCCCTTCTCTCTATACGTCTACACTATCGAATATCAAAGAGAATGTAAATAAATTTTCTTACTCCGCGCTGGTTTCACTTCAGTAGATGTGTTCTCAGTTTCTGTCTTTGCTTCATTTTCTCTGACGAGCTGATAGTAGCGCCCTCTCTTTTCAAGTAGTTCTTTGTGTGTGCCTTCTTCCACAACCACGCCTTTATCAATAAAGACGATACGATTCGCGTTCAGTACAGTTGACAACCTACCAAATTATCAAATCGGCTATCAATACTTGATTCTAGTGTTTTTTTATTTTGCAATGATAAATGTATTTTTTGTTTTATGTTTAGAAGAATGCTTGTAATGCCATAGCGAATTATATCATGATATCCATTAGTTTAAAAAATCTTTATGACATAAAGTTGACGTAGTTATTTCTTATATAAGAGTACAAAGTTGCTTTTTAGCTGTGTGCTTAATTTTGACGACCGAGCAAGCGAAGGATTCTAAAATCAAAAAAAATTGAATCGTGAGCGTCAGCGAGGGAATAAAAAAGCACGAGGTGAAAAATTTTTGCACTTGAGTGTAACAAGTAACTTTTCATTCCACCTCAACGAGGAAATAACTAAAAAGCATTTACAGCCACTAGATATTTTTAATTCAGTTTAAGTATTAATGTTTGCGCATTATTAATAATTTCAGCCAGTTCTGTTGGCGTCAAATAAACTTCCTCGTCGCTATAATTACTCATTTTTCATTCGTTTCCGAGTTTCTAGATTTTAAACTAAGGTTTTGGGCAATATGACGTGAAAAAAATGAGGCGGGCAAAATAAATAAAAAAAAAGTACACCAAGAGCTTAAAAAGAAATAAAAGAGGTTGAATGTTAAATTTGACACCATGGAGGTTAAAGGAAATAGGTTTAATGATGTTCTAAATTCAATTTACTTTATACTGTAGCGGATAAAAACGGCTTTTGTTCTCAGATATCGACGGGCAAAAATACTCTTTCCGAGATGGGGGGATGAAAATCATATGTATTTGAGTATGTCGATGATATGATGATAAATACATCATTGTTCTGTTCACCGATACATCCGCCGACCCGGCGTGTGTTGGTGCGAGATGTCTCATAACTACCTGTGGCTCACCATGACGGTTGTCCGACCGGCCGCAGCTGAGTCCAGGGCTCTCTGTACCTTAGCTTCGCTTTGCGAATCCAGTGCCGACGTAGCCTCATCCAATAACAGTAGTTTCGGCTTTCTCACCAGAGCTCTGGCTATAGCGATGCGTTGTTTTTGTCCTCCTGACAACTGAGCTCCCCTCTCACCAATCAAAGTATCGTAAGCCTGTGGGTAAAGAAATTAACAACTTCAAAATAGTTATATATATACTTTTTATTTAATGGCCTGTCAAAGTGTCTCCTCTGTGCCTGATGAGAGCTTTTTTTTTATTGTTTTATGGGCAAACGAGCAGACGTATCGCCTGATGGTAAGCGATTACCGCCGCCCATGGACACCCGTAACACCAGAGGTGTCACAAGTGCGTTGCTGGTCTTTGGGGGATGGGGAAGGGGGATGGTGATGGGGATAGGGGGGGTTGATTTGGGGTATGGGCCTCCGGTATCCTCACTCAGTCGATGAAACATGGCGTAAGCGCTGTTTCACACCGGTTTTCTGTGAGGCCGTGGTATCACTCCGATCGAGCCGGCCCATTCATGCCGAAGCGTGGCTCTCCCACGGTGGAATTCAAGTAGAATTCAAGAGTGGCAGTCACACTATGGCGATACTGTAGAATTGCTACCCATACAAAAGCGGCCTATTAATATGCTTTCTCGTCATTGGTCCGCCAATTCAATAGGCCTCTGGTCTTCGACCTTTTCGCGTCTAATAATAATAATATATTAGTGTAAAGCCGAAACGTAGCGAACACGATTTTTTAAATAAATATAAATTCCCTGTTAGCTTTACATAATTTTATTCCACATTTCTATTAGACCTACCTAGTATAAAACGAAATTGAGTATCTTCTTGTCTCGATAGAAATTTGAGCAAAACATTGAAGACGGACTGCGCTTCAACTTTCATTAAGAGATATGTACATGGCACGAGTTTTATTAGAAATGATTACGAAAACCGACTTTGTAGGACATAAGTACAGACCTTAAAATATAGCTTAATTTCGGTGGTAGATGGCTACAAAACCTTGAAAGTAACTTTGATCAAGCGTCATGTTTAGAATATCAGGTATATTATCATTCTTTACCTGCAAGTTCTGCCAGAAATGTAGTGAAATACAGTAACATTTAAAATTTTACATATTTAAACTTATTTATTTATTTACACTTTATGAATTTTGTACATCGGCGGACTTAATGCCCAAGGCCTTCTCTTCCAATCAATCTTAGGATGGTATAAAAATCTTGTAAGGTAAGTGGTGCACAGAGGATGGAATAAAGAAATAACTACAAACAATACACGCAAAACATTTTTATACATACACACATATTCACATATAGGATTCATAGTCATACAAAAATTCCCACTTAAAATGTACCTTTAAGTTCTAAAAGCACAATTGCCACAGAAATCAAGCTATATTCTAGGATCTCTATATCCTCGACATTTTGACCAGAGACAGTCATCTATTTATGCTTAGTAAACATATATTTTAAGCATCTCTAAGCTCTTAACAATAGTCTTGATTAAAGTATTAAAATATAATAGTAATGCCCATGATGCCTATCTACTTACATCAGGCAATCTTTTGATAAAATCGTGACAGTGTGCTTGTTTCGCTGCGTCATAAATTTCTTCATCTGTACATTTTGGATTACTCATTCTGAAATAAAGAAATAAAATCAGTACCTTGCAGCTCCTGCAATTTTAACTTGTGAAGAAAATGAATAAAAAACAGTAATATATAGATAACATACGAGTAGTTACAATATTAGTATATACATATTTTCTATATATACCTAATAAATCAAATACGAACAATTTGCTTTACCCAACTAATGTAAATATATATTTGTGTCACGGGGGACATTATAAGCATACATGAAATGGACACAAAGAACACTCAGACTCAGAACAACAATTTGTGGAGTACACAAAGTGTTGTCCCACGTGGGACAACACTTTGTGTACTCCAAAAATTGGGTCCCACAACACTCAGCGCAGTAGAAAGCGACGACATGGCTGCTTACACCACAACGCCATATAAAAAAGAAACTGACTACATATCGTTCAGACTAACAAATCGATCGACAGCTGAAACAGCTGGGTCTAGAAACATAAAATTTTGCACAAACGTTCCTTGAGTGACGTATGTGTAAGCACGAAACAAAGATCTTTAAAAATTCCACCCTCTAAAAGTGCAAAATGGCGGTTGGATATTTATATAAAACAACATTATGTTTGGTTGGTATTAAAAACATTAAACATAAATAATTTTCAAAAAGCTACTGTATTCAATTATAGTAAATACTCTTTGCGAATTAAATTCAATAAACCGGTAAAATTATTGCGTCGCTGCGGCTGTACCGCTGGCTTTTTGGGAATGTTGAGGAGGGTACGGAAGTAAGCGGTGCAGATATACCAGGGCTGCTGGCCAATTGGGTGTCTAAAATAACATAGTAACATAGCATAAAAAAAACACCTGATATTTTCTTTGATAGTACCGGCGAAGAGGACGGGTTCTTGTCCAACGACTGCGATGTGATTTCTCAGGTGCCGTACATTTAAGTTACGCAAATCGTTGCCTGATGCTAGCACACTGCCGGAAGCAGGATCATACAATCTCTGGATTAACTGTAGCACTGTAGATTTGCCGCAACCACTTGGACCCACTAGGGCGACCGTTTCGTTTTGAGGGATCTTAAGACTAAGACCATTTAATACCTAAAAAAAATAGTTTTCAGATCTTTTTATTGTTATTGGTGTACTTATTGTAGGGATTACACCATCAAACATCTTCATTACCACCCTAAAATAGTACACTACTGGACTGGCCTCTATTTGGAAAGGATGTTTTGATCTGTTATACCAAGCTAGCCAGACAGCGTGTTGGTATAGTGTGTTTCAAGTGGTCTAGCGGTTGAAGTATGCGACTGCCAATTAAGAGGTCTCGGGTTCAAATCCCGGGTCGGTCCAAAAGTGTTATTGAGTTTTTCTGATTATATAAATAATTAATAACAGCTCGGAGTTTGGAAGTTGGGGTCTAAACCCCTGTGCCGCGGCGAGTACGTAAAACTGTCGGTCCTGCGCCTGATCTCTCCCTGATCGAACAGAGAGTATACCTGTGTTTGCGCACACACTTGTGTACTATAATATCTTCTTTGTAGTTGGCTGGTCTCCGTTGAGGCTGGAAGCCGTGACCATAATCGGCTAAGAGAACATCATATTAATGTAGTATGCTCCCTTAGCCGGCTCTTATATCCACGAAATATTTAGTGGTCACGCCGTATTCTATATTCGTCACCCACCACCGTGAAGGATTTTATTTCAAATAGGTACTTGTCCAATTCGTGTAAATATTTATTTATTTCAAACCTGCACATCGGCTCTTGCAGGATATCTGAAATACACATCCTTAAATTCGAGGTCTCCATCCAGAGAAGCTGTTTCCCCTTCAGTAGAAAATATATCTATGACTGGTTTGCGATCTATCACGTGAAATATAGACGCCGCTGAGGCTCGCGCGGTTGCAATAGCTTCCATGTGAGGAGCTGTCAGCCCCACGTTCTGAGCTCCTTGTAACACACTGAAGAAAATCTGAAATATATAGCCAGAACTACTATTAGGTGGTTTGAGTTTTATTCTAGACTAGCAGCTTGCTACGGATTTGCACAGAAGTCTTAGAAATTCTCGTATTTCTTCTACTAAAATATGCATGTAATACACATATAAACCTTTGTCTTGAAATACTCCTTTCATAAATCACTCTATCTTTTGCTGAAAACTGCACTAAAAATAGTTGAGTAATTGAAAAGATGTTTCGCTGCCTGTTCGCTTAGAGCGAACAGGCAGCGAAAGTGACTCAATTTTATGTTATGTTATGGTTCGAATTGTTTGTTTTGAAAACTTATGAATAGTAAGTAAAATAGTATTTACTTTGCAATGGTTTATAAAACCTTTGAAAAATTAATATTATAGCATAAATTAATTTGACCATAAACCCTTGCACGGATTTTCGCACATTGTAAAAGTTAATCTTAATTATATGGTTAATTTATGTTATCAGATTAAAGACTTTCAAAAGATTACCATAGTTTTGCCTTAAATACCTTTAATAATAATAGTTGGTTCTTACAATCGTAAAAAAATCTTATCAAAGAGTAAGTCTGATAAAAAGTAGCAATGCCTCATAATCATATCCTGCACTATAGTGAGGATCTTTCCTAATCAGCTGTTATTCGGCCTCAAACGAATGATTATTTTCTTAAAAGGATAGTTAGAGGATATTCAACACGTGCTAATAAAGGCTCCGATAGTCTAATATAAAATTATCTGCCGATTTTGGTTTCACAAATCTTAGAGTATAAAAAATGTCAAGTAAAAAACTCTTTATAAAATATATTAGACAATTTTATCTGTAAATAACTATTATAAGGCAGATAACTATCTGAAAGTTTATCAGGAACTGATGAAGCTAGCTCTAAATAAGCAGACTTACAATCATAAGAACAGCTGCAGTGTACACCGGCTTTGCCTCACTTCTGCTATCGAGGATTAGTCCCACGCCGTACCAGAAAGACAGAGCGTATGTAGCGTATATTATGAACCACATAATACCACTGCCGACTCCTGAAAATATACCTTTCTTTGCACCGGTTTTCTTTGCTGGATCCAAACGAACCTCGTATCTGTAAAAGTTAGAAAAAGACATTGTTCAAAATAATCTATCTATTACCTTTAAACGAGCCATTCCTGTATATATAATATGAATCTCGGAAACGGCTCTAACGATTTTCATGAAAATTTATTTATCCAAGATTTATATTTAAAAAGAATCCAAAAACAAAATACCGAGCAATGTTCGGCCATCCAGATACTATATATAAAAGCCCCCGCAAAATGCAGAGTTTCTATCGACCGATAGCTTGGTTGATTTCTTAATCAGTATGAAGATGTACGGGAGTGTGAATATTATATCGATTCAGTACGAAGGAGTAAGCTCTTTTCTTGAAGATTAAAGTGACATAGTCCAAAATACCTGTCTAACTCTTTCTTTTCTCCACCAAAAGCAACCACAGTGCGTATAGAAGATAGAACTTCTTCTGCAATAACACCGGCGATACTGTAAGCTTTCAACTCTTGTGTGGTCAGCGAGGCTTGAACCTGGACACGAGAGTTACATTTAAATATAATTGTCTGTAAAAAATTAGTATTATTTTATGTAAATTAAGTTGTATTGTAGGCTTTTAATTCAATTGAATCGAAACGGGGTAACTTCTGACCCAGAAAAATGTAACCTAGTAAATTAAATACTTATATTAAACGCATGGTGTTGAGTTTTTCGTAAAGTAACGTGCATTCGTTGTTCAGTATTTCGTATTAACATGCGGAAATGTTTATGTAGTAATATAAACTATAGTGGAGTTTTGTTACAAGCGCGACTGACGTGCTACATTAATTAAAGGGGTCTAGTGTGAGTTTATATCAGATCGCCTAAATCGTTGATGGCGACCGCATTCTGCATTGCGATTGGTCCGCTTCGAGCTCATATGCAATAAACTTCCACTTCTCCACATCATACATACCAAAACTAAACTTAAATTCACATATGTAATGCAATTATAAAAGAATCAAATGTACATTACTTCAAGTGAAGCAGCGAGCAAAAAAAGATGCAAAAGGTTCGTCTACATGTTTATCTTTCATATTCCGGTTTTTTTTTACAGGAATCTTAGTAAAAAGAGTAAGAGAAGGTGGGATAAAGTGTTTCTTAAAAAAATAAGTAAGTATAAATAGAGGAGTACAAACCTTAGCAACCACGGCTGTTGTCGCTATAATGATGGGCGTACACGACAAAATAACCAAGGTCAGTTTCCAACCGTAGAAGATGGAGATGATGATGGCCGTGACAAACGACATCACCAGGTAGATGAATATAGGCACCTTCTCCGCTATACCCTCGCGGTACTTCTCGATATCACTACAAAATGAAACAACTATTTATATAGATTTGTTGTGTCTTCACACTCGTACTGGCACACTCCTTGAAATATAGTTCTAATTTCCGTGACAGTTGGTCTTTAGTATCATTTTAGTATTAATTATAAGCCAATGATGCAGAAGCATCTCAATAACCCACCATGCTGGGGGATCACCATGCTACATTGTTGCATTCACAGCATGTATGGTGACACATTACCCTTGGATGCAGCTCGTGCTTGTGATCCGAACTGGACATGGAACCCGATACGTCAATACAGCAGCGCAATGCACCACCGAAGTAGTTTTTTACATTTTCGGTAACCTACCTTCTAACGACCCATCTGTCTTTTTGTCGGAACTTTAATTTTTTGATCCTTATGATGTGTCTGTAGTTTCTTATCAATTATGAAGATGAGAAGAGGATAAGATTTCTTCAAATAAAACCTATCGCCGTCCAATGCTGAAAGTATAAGATTACTTACTCCGAGACTTTCGTTGCGAAGTTCATGGTAGTGTTCAGATCATACCAAGAGACGTCCTGGCGAAGAACACTTCGAAGGAAAAGTTGCTTGACTCTGTCAATCTGGAATTAATTTGAATTTTTACCCCTTGTGACAAGACGAAGATAGTTTGTGTAAGTTTAAGGTAGGTGTGTTTACTATACTATATATACTAATTAATTAATGAATTTTTGTTGAAGGGACAGGTGACGTAACTATAATTCAACTACTGCAATTTCAGAACTCTTATTCAGATCCTTATTAGGAGACCTTCAGTGTCTTTTACTGTTGCATTTCCGCGTCATCAGTTTGTCTTAATCCAATTTACCTCTTTACTTTATTCCATCTGGAACTTACTACCTAGAAGAGTTTATGTCAGGTTGACGTTCGCCTATAAAAGGAACTATCCAAACCCTTCGCGGAGTTACACATTAACGCACAGAGTCCAAAGGAAATTGGGAAAAGAGCAGGATAAAGATCACAATGTTAAGCAGCTCAGAACAGCACTGAATATAGTAAATTGAGAATATTAACGAGCCGTGTGCATATTCAATTAGTATTTATTTAGCTTTGTTAGTTATTTAAGACGATATTAAATTTTCTACTTATTCAATACAAAATGGATCTAAGATGCGCTGCGTATTTCTGCCTGTGCTTTTTATTCCATAAAGCTCGGTACCTGTTTCAGAGCCATGTAATTAAAGATGTCGACACTGATTGCGGCAGCAATACACTGAGCAATAGAGAATACTAAACATCCTATTCCAAAAGCTTGAGAGTCCTCAATCAGCGCTATCCTGTTCTCTTCTCTCGATGCATTGGTTCTGAAAGGAAACAAAATATAAATCTCATGTCAAAGTCAAATGGCAGAAAAATCACTTAAATTTAATCTTCGTCGCCGTAAACGGCCTTTATCAGTTCCAGGCCCAAAAAGGAGGCGTTGGTTTTTTTTTATTAATGTTGACTTGCGCATTGACTCCCACGATGGGATGACTAGAGGCGATGACACTGTATTCTTAACTCGTAATTTTGAAAAATAATAAATAGCTAATATATTTTTTTAAGATAATGGCTAATTAGAATGTAAGAAAAACCTCAATCAAAACAACATTATTAAATAGTGTTTTAAGACTATAACTTACAGTATTCTGCCACCTCCGAACAATGATATAGCGATGGTTTCCACGGAGGTGCCTGTCATGACTGTGCGGTCGATGAGAAGGGCGGTGAACTCGCCATATATTATAACCCCCACGGGCACAAACAGGCCATTGATGCATGCGTTGAGCACAGCGAAAAGAAGCCACAGAATTTCGCATGGTGTAGCGTACCGGTACTGTGAATATAGTGATGATAATTTTGTATAATATGTCTGTATTGGTATTCAGCGGTCTTTTACCCTCCTTACCAAAACTGAGGCTAAATATCTGTTAAATGTAGATTCAATTCACAAAACAGCATGTAGAATAAAATTTACAAACTACATTTAATCTCTATCACGTCTAACGTTGACTGGAGGAGAGATTTTCGAAAAAGCCATCACTATCTAATGTCAAACTAAACAGAACTTTTACTATGAAAGCTAGATTGACTGATGGTTATATACATTTTTGGTAAATACATATATATTTTGTAGAAAATACCAAATGGAAACGAGCATTTGCAGATCACAGAAAAAAAATCTGATCCGGGAACGACGGGAGGCCTCAGCACAGTTTGTAGTACACTACAACTTTAAGACAGGCAATAATTTTTTTTTTTTTTGTATGTTTAATAAGTATGTTCTTAAAAAATATATAAATATTGTATCAGTCAATCTGGCTGTCATAATATAAGCTCTGCGTAGTTTTAAGCTACATGGTGTTTTATATCAGACGTCAAATACTTACCAGTTGAAACCAAGAGACTGGAGCCCCGAACTGCTTGTCTTCTCGCTCACTAGAAATCATCAAAAAGTACGGTTTAAGAGTATACAAGGACTGATTTCACTTGTAAGGAATAACAAATTAATAAACGCATATTAAATTAATTATACCCACGTAAAGTTCTAATAATGGGCTTTTAAATTCAACCACGTTAGATGAAATGTTTGAATCTGTCTTTATAGGTTGTGTTAGATGTGTAGAATGTGTCTACTACTAGTTGCCTGCGCTTTCTCTCGCGTGTATGTGCGATATAGCTTTTTGGTAAAATAATTTTCAAAATCGGTTCAGTAGAACCATAGATTACTCACTTAGATAGAACCTGTCATGATGGTTTACAACCACAATTACTGTATGACCCAAATTATCAATTTACGTACTTTACTTTCACATGCGATTTTCTAATCTTAGTTGTAGCGTTTACTCAATAAACATTGTATATAAAACGTAGTTCTGATTTTGTTCACTTACGCTTCTTCTTCTAATCCTCTTTCGGTGAGATAAGAAGTGTGTGCGAGTTGGGAGATGGTTAGAGAGTTCTGGCGCCAACCGCCAATGGACGACGTCTGCCCAATGCTCGTTCGGCGTATTTTGGTAAGGCTTCTTACCGACTCATCGCGTTTCATTCTCGACTTAGGCCGCCTGGGAAAATAGATTTGATTGATATTCAAACTTTTTAATGGACTGACTGCACGTATCTATGATGTAGTTGTATAAGCGGTCACCGCGCTTCTTTCTACTGCGCTGAGCGTTCTGGGTTTAAATCTCACATGGGACTAAATTTCGTGTGATCAAGAACTCGTTGTTCTGAGTATGGGTATTCAATTTTCCGTTGCACGTATATTTGTAAAGTTTTTTATGTCTCTTCTTTTTCTTAGCCGTTATTATTCCCAAGATTATTTGGGGTCAACTACTTGTTCAACCGTTTTTACCTATATATATATATCAGTTTTTCCACGGAACAACTGGCATCGGATCTTCGCAACCCTAAGGGTGAACTGAATTTGAAGAAACTGAATTAAACTAGATGTCAGTATAAATATGAAAGCACTGACTTTCCAATAACGATTGCCTATTTTATCAGTCAACCGTCTACGGTTAGCCTACTCTACCTAGTTGTATTTATTAATAAATATACCTTTAGGTTCATACTAATTTTATCCATGAATACTAAAAAGCTCTTGCCAAATCAAGTATCCAATCCAAAACGTATCTATACTTAAATATTCATTTATACAATCAATAAGCGCACTTAGAATATAACGTACAAAACAATTGTTTGAAAGCGAATCCATAAAAAACGTCTGTATTAATAAATTCGTTGTGTTTTAATTTCATTGCTTACGAAGTTACATGTGTTCATGTATTTATGTCAAAACTTGAGCAAAGATTATTTGTTTAACTATTATAGAACTTGACGTAGCTAATGTACCGATGCAATGTCAGTTAAAAACCAAAAAGTATCATATCATTCATCATCAGGGTTTGTTTTGCCATTTCGTCTCGGAGTGAGTCTTGGGAAAAGCCGGTGTCTTCTAGTGTAGCTTTATACCTCCTAATTCAGGACCAGCCAATGAATCTTTATACAAACTTGGGAAATGTGTTTTTAATAGTATATAGAGACACTAATAGCCCAGTTGCACTCGGTGATTAGAAACAATTACCAGGGTAAGCAATGACGGCGCGGTCAGAACCTAGATGGGTGACCGCTGTTGGCATGTTACCTCGAGCGTCTCCGTGATTCGAAGGTCACGTTAAGCAGTCTGTCCGTTATCATAGGATAACAGTCGTGAAGCTTAGTTGCAGGCCTTTGAGCGCCTTAAAAACATCCAACGGTAAGATTACGTAGCCACAACGTTGTCTTGCCAGTTATCCAACCCGTACTTGGCCAGCGTGAGGACGTATGGCCTTAACCCTCTCCTGAGAGGATACCCGAGCCCAGCAGTGGGATATTATGGGTTGTTGATTGATTGATTTTAAATTAATATTTAATAAATTAACATTAAAGTAACTATGCAAATTATATAAAATATATAAATTTATTAATAAAAAATTGAAATTTTTACTATAAACATTTTGTTCCACCTTCCGCCTCTCATTTTTCAGTAAATTAAATATACTTTTACTTTTAAATAATGCAGACAAACACTAGCTATACATATTCATTGATTTGCCCTGGGTTCCGAGATTTCACAATTTTTATGCCTTATGTCGCTCTACTATAGACGTAAAGCCCGACTAATAAAAATGGCTTACAAAAATTGATATTTTTTTCTTCTTCACCGGACAACCATATGGATATCAGGTTTGACCTGGCATCGACCGTCTTCGGTACCTAAAGTCCCTGTAGCAATACCATAACGGATGTAATTATTATTCTAATGCCAACGGTTCTGCTTGCGTGTATGTCGGTTATCGCGATAAATGGTAGTAAAAAATATGCGTTATTTTGATGCCATAAAAAACGTGGTAGGAAGTACATATACGTAAAAATTCTCCTCTGTCGAAGTATAAACCTAAATTAATGTATGTGGATGTATTTATGTGTGGGTGAAATTCTGAATGTTTTGTTTTAATTGTTATGTATGAGTTCGTAGTAACAAGCAATGGTACTTGTATGTAAGTATGAAACACTTCATCCCACAAAAAATACAGACTGTTTTTATCGGCAAAATATGCTATGGCTACTGCGCTTCGGTCCGCCCCGGCCTGTGTTGCTCTGTGATATAAGTGATTCGATTTGACTGTAGTTTCATCAAAATTGTATATTATTTTTTTCATGCAAGAATAATAAAAATCCACATCCGTAAATGTGGCGCAGTGGTAGCGTATACGACTGCTGTGCTTGAGGGCTCAGGTTAGATTCCTGGTTCGGATCAAAAGTTTTTATTATATGCAAATATTTTTTTCGAAATTTGGGTGTTTTCTATCTATAATATATGTATTTAAATCAGTTGTCTAGTACCATATATAACACAAGTTCTGCTTAACTTGTGACTAGATGGCGTTGTGTATCAGATATCCGGAATATTTTTTATAACATATCAATCACAAGCTTTCACATTTTTAACATTAGTAAGACAGGATCTATTACAAAACGAATTATTGGAATCGAACCGTTATTTCCTGACAATTACAGATCTGATTATTTTTATTATGTACCTCAGTTTTATTATATACTAGCTGACCCACGCACTATTACCCTGTAGCATGATATTATACCGCGGAAACAAATTAATGCTTATATAAATAAAAATGAATCGCCGAAATGTATGTACACGCATAACTTCCGATCGACTGCGCCATTTGGTTTATAAGTATTTTTCTATGCGATCATTATTGTTATGACAAGGTTTGTATAGAAAAAAATTAAAATATAACTGGTAAACTGGTTTTTTGTTCTTCGCGACTGTACACTACATGTGGAAAGCTGAGGCGGGCATAAATACTAAAACAATTTTTTTTGAAATTTAGAAAATATTTACGAAACAAAGATATGGCGGTACGAAGTTCGTCCAGACAGCTAGTTTACGATAAAAAGGTTTACATGGAGAGGGAAACTTAAAATATATACATATGATTTCTTTTTTATCTTTTCATGAAATATATTTCTCTTATATACAATTTTTTTCGCGAATCTTTATCCATTTACACAATACACGCAAAGGAAGCTCTCAAAAGAAATAATTTTCCCCCGTTTTTGAAATGTTTTACATTGATACTCCGCTCCTATTGGTCGTAGCATGATGATATAGCCTATACCCTTCCTCGATAAATGGGCTATCAAACAATACAAGAATTTTTCAAATCGTAACAGTAGTTCTTTAGATTAGAGCATTCTGCCAAACAATCAAACTATCCTATATATATTTATGTAATTAAACTGACTGACTGATAAGAAAATTAAACTTAGTTAATGGCAGAGTGAGCATCGATTTGGACGCATTCTATCTACCGCATTGCGGTGTTCTCGTTAAAAGCTGTCCTTCCTGTTGTGTAGGCGAGGCCTAACCATCACAATAGTGATTTACTTACCAAGGTAAACACTAAATAGTTATATAAGTTAACTCTAGAAGGTATGTATTATACTATTATAAATGCGAATGTAAGTAAGTTTGTTTGTTACGCTTTCACGCAAAAACTACTTAACCGATCATCACGAAACTTTATACATATATATTTTTTTTTTCACTAAAGATAAGAAAATTGTTTGTCAAAAATCGTCAAATTTAGCTACTTCAAAAGCATGAAACTTTACAGTAATATAGCTGATACATCAGAATAACACATAGGCTACTATTTGCCGCGATAACCGAAATATACGCGTGCGGAGCCGCGGGCAGCAGCTAGTCATAAATAAAACGGGTTAGTAGTTAAAAAATGTATTTATGTAAAAAAATATACTTACAATATAATTGGATTTCTCATAACGCTGTTTAAGATAAGGATGATTGAAATAAATTTAATATTCTTTAGAAGAACTCGTAGAACAAAGCAGGCAAAGCAGCTAAATATAATAATGGCAACATATCTATACTAATATTATAAACGCGAAAGCTTGTATGGATGGATATTTGTTATACTTTCACGTAAAAACGGATTTGGATGAAATTTTACAGTAATATAGCTGATATATTAGAATACCACATAGGCTACTATTTACCGCTATAACCGACTTATACGCGGGCGGAGCCGCGGCCATAAACTAGTATTTACATATTTACACTGAACCCCATTCCTGTATTTCAGTTAATAGGTAAAAAACCCGTTCTGAGAAACTATACGAGATGCATTTATGTACTACAGTCCTTAAAATATAGGTTAATCTCTGTAACAGAAGCTACGAAATCGACGAAGTGACTTTGAGCAAGCCATTCTGACTTTGCCATTTTGGCTGCCTCGGTAGCGCAGTGGTAGCGTATGCGGCTGCTGTGCTAGAGGTCTCGGGTTCGATTCCTGAGTCGGACCAAATGTTTGTTGAGTTTGGGTGTTTTCTATGTATAATATGTATGTATTTATAAAAAGTATATATGTATTAATATCAGTTGTCTAGTACCCATAATACAAGCTCTGCTTAGTTTGGGACTAGATGGCGTTGTGTGTTAAAATGTCCGAAAAAAAAAACTATTTTGGATCTCCTATATTTTGATTCTTAACCTACCAGTTTTATCATAAATATATATATATAATGAATCCGTATTTCTCTTGGTCACGACATCACGCTTGAACGGCTGGACCAATTTCGCTTATTATTTAGTATTAGATAGCACAGTTATCGAGGAATGCTATAGGCTATATATCATCATGCTAAGATCAACAGTAACCGAGCATCGGTGATATAATACAAAACGGGGAAAATTCATTCCTTTTCTGAGACGCTGACAAAGTTGCACGGGTTAGTATATTATATATTCTGTCATGAATCCGTGCGAAGCGAAGCGAAGGGTTACTAGTAAATATAAAAATTTACACCCAAAGTACGTTCTAAAATGAAACTAGTGACATCTGTCACTAGTTTGAGGTTAAAACAACACAAAACCGGGGGAGATCGTTTTTTGTTTTTGTGAAAGACGGTCCCCATTTCATGTCATCCACATTTTTTATCATTAATTCCATCACGACGAAGACTTGAAGACTCGAAGATTTAGAATTGAAGACTTGAAATACTTGACATTGGCAGAAATAGCTGATCCGGCTGATTGCCATATCATCAAAAGAAGAAAGAAGAAGAACACAAAAACGTGATCTTCTTCTTCAATTCTAAGTCTTCGAGTCTTCAAGTCTTCGTCATGATGGAATTAATGATAAAAAAACATAAAAAATGTGGATGACATGAAATGGGGACCGTCTTTCGCAAAACAAAAACCGATCTCCCACAAAACCGTGATCGTTTTTTAGTTTTTATCAAAAGACGGTTCCCTTGTCATCTCATCAAAGTTTTTTATATTTTTTATCATTAATTTCACAACGACAAAGACTTATGATTTGAATTTGAAGACTTTAAATACTTGACATTGGCAGAAATAGCCGATAAGCATTTTGCCATCTCATCAAAAGAAGAACACAGAACCGTTGCTTAATCTAAAGTTTATGAATATACATACTCCAATATGTTTATTTCTTACACTGTATAAGTGTTTTATTCCTGCGGAATTATGATCACAATTTGCTGTTTGTTTTGCTATTGACCGATAAGAAGAAATACATCGTGCTGTATACACATATTTACAAATTTTATCAATGGAGACTTCTGTACCTACGTGTAAAATTTAATAACTTTAGATAACAATTTAATTCGAAAAACGAAATGTTATAGTAATACTGAAGAATAAATCTGCATTAGTGTGGTGACGGGTTAGAACTACCTGTGAAGTGTCTAACCATTTTCTTTTTACGTTTTGAAACCCCCTCGGGCCTTCACCCTACCGGGGTTTGCGGCGGGACGGTGTGTCGGAATCGAACCGACTAAAAAATGATGTGTCACTCTGCACCTGAGACGGGAGGGATCCGGGAACCGCTTTCTTACGCCATCCGGACCGATTAAGTGTTTAACCATTTTTTTTTACGTGGTGGAATGCCTTTACGCACTTCGCTCCCCCCCGCCCCGCGGGGACAGGGGGTTCACTTTGTGTGGGACTCCTGATTGACTCGCCAGACTACCCACTAAACCACCACGGTGTGCCACTCTGCGCCTGAGACGGGAGAGATCCGGGAACCGCTTTCTTACGCCATCCGGACCCCTCCCAGCGCCTGCCCGCACTGAAGCGGGGTTAAGTGTTTAACCAAGTCTAACCCTATTTCACTCTGTAGGGTTCGTAAGTGACGACTAAGTAAGTAAAATATTCAGAACGATAGTTCCTATCCGCAAAGAAAACTAAAACTAAAATAAATAAATAAATGTGTTCTGACATTTTAACACAAAAAATCAAACCCTTTTTTTATTCTGTGGAAACCCCCTCGGGCCTTCACTCCACCGAGGTTTGCGGCGGAGCGGTATGTCGGAATCGAACCGACTAAAACCACACGGGGTGCCAGTCTGCGCCTGAGACGGGAGGGATACGGGGACTGCTGTTATTAACACGTCCGTTGCTAATCCATCTGATCAGCGTGGTTTAGTAGGCCTATACCTCCTTGCTAAGGAGAAGCGAATGTCCAGCAGTAAACTATCAAATTAAATTTTAAGTTAGTGGTCAGTGAATATCATTTCGACATATTTGAAGTTTTCGATTTCGTAGCAGAATATGCGAGCAGAAGATTATATTACAAGCTATTTCAATTTGCTCTTGTGAGTATTTATAACTTTCCCTCGTCAATTAATTACGTTACAGAATCAGGTTTATAAAACAATACAGTTTTTCATATCAAGTCCCTCTCCAAGGCAAATTTGCAAGAGAGTTACTTACTAAAAACATATTAGAGATGCAATGAGCTAATTTGATTTAGATCAAGGGCCAGCCAGACTATAGTTAAATTAGAATATTGTCACAAGCCAAATACGCCTGGCAGTAACGCCACTCTATTATTATAATAAATCTTTTGTTACAGAAATATGAACCTTACTCCATTTGTATAAGCACGATACCTGTCAAACGTGTCCAATTATAAAATTCATTCAGACAGTTATTTTATACCGCGCACACAGGTGGCACGTAATGTTCTTTGACGTAGAACTTACGTAACCTTTTCATGATTACGTCAGTAGCTTGTTCTCGACAGACTGACTTATTACTTAAGGCATTGTGCTATAAGGAGCTATTTGCAAAGTTAAACTTGAACATAGGCTATAAATTTAAAAAAATATATCGACATAAAGCTCGATCGATGCTTTGTCTATCGGTAGTTACCTCCAACACTAGCTATCTATTGCCTGCGAATCCGGCTGCGTATATTTTAGTTATCGCAGTCGTTCTTTTAACTGTTATACCTTTTTTACGTATAAACCGGTTGAAATAAAACAAACACTAAATGATAAGTGAAGTTCACCACAATGAGTAAGACAAAAACCAAATCCAAATAGGTTAAGCCGCTTTTGAGATTAGCGCACACGATCACATCACTTCACACGGATAAACAAGCAAAAAAATTGTTTTGTGTTACTTACTACAGTTACTGTAATAAATAACGCTTTCATTAAATCGCCTTCAATATCTTTTAAATACAGATATCAATCTCTCAAACTATCCAAGACCGGGATTGTTACAGCTCCTTTTGGAGACCTTCGTTAAGCAGTGCATGGCTGTGGCTTGATATAACGGCCATCAACCTCTTACAATTTTATCATATGTGCATACTACTACCAAGAAATTAATTCCTTAGTTTTTGGTAAGAATATTAGTGAACCAGATACAAAGCTTAAAAGATTAAAAGCTCGTCAAAAACTACTGACTGGATCATCAAAAGCCGGGTAGCTTTGCTGCCGTGACAATCTCCATCATGACCATCTCTCGTAGAGGCTCCGCCTTAGTCCTTCCTTTTTTAATAGGAAAAAAGTATACCCATGACCAATTTCTCTGACATCCATGCATAGGTTTAGCCGTGAAAGTGTAACAGACAGACAAACAAAGTTACTTTCGAATTTATAACAGTACTACATTTTTCTGCACATATACGTGTACGTATCGTAGTTTATGTCGGTCATCGCCACAAAAAGTAGCCTAAATCCATCGAAATCGGTTCTGTAGTTTAGCCGTAAGCTTTTACGGTTTAAACAGTTTTTATCAAAACACATTTTGTCTTTAATAGATAGACAGACTTACTTTCAAATTTCTAATATTAGTATGGATATTAGTAATTGTTAGTATAGATTAAAAGTAAAAATAAATTAAGCCGGTAGAGGCTTTGTTACATCTTTTTAAGTAACTACTAGAACGTGTATGGAAATAATTTTCACGAGTTCACTATGTTTTGATTGTTGCCTATCATATATTGATATAGCTCGAACATTGAGTTTAGTATGTTTTGATTGTTGCGTGTATAGCTCGAACATTAGTGGACCTTTATAATAAACTCACTCATACCTTTACGATACCATAATACTACTTTATTTTATAAAATATAATAATACTACTTAAATAACCAGACTCTGGAACACCAACACAAAAACCATACCCATAGTAGTAGGATCAACAGGAATAGTTGCGAAAAGTACACACAAATACATAAACAAACTCAACGCAAACATTAATATACACATAATACAAAAGCAAGCAGCCATACACACATCAATAATAATCAGCAGAGTTTTAGGGGAAACTATTTTCATTACTGCTACGGGAACCGAATCTCTTCTTCCCTGAAGGTTTCAGGGCGGGAGTTCGGTATCAAACCGAGTAAAAAACTCGAGCTGAAAATCTGTTTCGACATAAAATAATACTACTTAAAATAATATAATATAATAATATTACATTTACAATACTACTTTTTATTTTACTTTCTCATACTACCGATTGGTAGTTGTCTTTTAAAGAAATCTATTCTGCATGATGGAAAGACTGATCAGAATCCAAGAGTAGTGGTCAGCATATTCATTGCCTAGCAGATGATGATCCACACTATTATGGCCTATTGAGATGCTTCTACATCATCAGGCACTTATCAATAACCCATAATGTCCTACTGCTGGGCCCGGGTCTTCTCTCAGGAGAGGGTTAAGGCCATACGTCCCCACACAAGCCAAGTGCGGGTTGGGGACGATTTACACACTGTAGCACTTAAACTAATGAAAGAGATGTCCGTAAATTCCAAATAAAAAAATCAAAGCTCTGTCATCCAGGTACATTCGTTAAAAAAGCACAAAGAATTTTCCATACATATTATATCTATGTATGTGTATAGATAATAATAAGATAATTATTCTCCACTTAATATATAGCTACTTAACATAAGGTCGTCGAACACTGGGTGCCTCAGGGTGGACGACGACGAGGCAGATCCCGTAAAAGATTGAGCTACGATCTAGACACCTATCGCATAGACTGGCTGGAACTGGCCTTGAATATAGAGAAGCGGCTTATTGCAGAGGAGGCCTTTGCTCAGCAGTGGAACACAACAGGCTATTAAAAAACTTTTTATACTAAGCATATGATAACAAAATTGCTGAAGTTTTTTGTTTGATTTGGACTCTTATTTCTGAACTAATGACTACTAGGCTTGATGGAAAACATGAGCAGAATGTGCGAACGTGGACAATGCAGTATGGCCCATGCTATGTGGCGTGAAATAGTATCTCGCTAGATGCTATTTTCTTGAAGAACCTGGATATGCTGGTCGTGAATTCTAGGTTTTATCTGCTCAGCACAGGAAGAAACAGCCGAACCGTTTTTCAAGTGGTTTAAAAACGAGCGTCTACATTATAGACACTTCGTATTGCGCACCTACTTAACTTGTCAATGAGTGGTCTAGATTACCAGACTTTGGCACCCGTCCCAAATTTGTACTCATTTATTCAGCTGTGGTTTTGTTTAACAACGAATAAAAAAACATTTGTTTCAAACCAGGATAAGATTTTCTTATACTAAAGTTCAGTGGGTTACCTTGCCTTACGCCAAGTAACTCTAAGCACACGCGATAAGGAAACGTGGCCTCACTTTTAACTACTTTCTCTCATTCTCTATTAGTCAGTTTCTTTTTTAAGAATATGGTCCAACAAGGAAATGAAAATTAAAAAGTAATATTATGTTTCCAGATTTTGAGAGGCCGGCAGAGAACTAGGATAGGCTGATGACGATGACGATGGTTATGTTTCTAGAGAGATCCATTTTCCAGTTTTTTTTTATGTACAAGCTTGCCAAGTGACTCTACTCTGCCTGATGGAAAGCATGATTAGAATCCAAAATTGGTTATCACCATACTCATTGCGCATGCAAACAATGCAAGAATGCAACATGCTGACCCACACTATGGCGGCCTATTGATTGCCAACGAAACATGACAGCGCGAATGCTGTCATTTTAGGTTGGTCTTCGTAAGACAATTTTAGTACCGGCCCTGTCGAGCCAAACCATATTTTGTTGTGCCCATCTTTTCAAATACATTGTGGGTCCGAAATAGGGTTAGAAACGGACAAAAAATAATTTCAAAAGTAATATTTTTCTAAGTTTTCTGATTTTGGTAGTAATACTCAGTTATAGTTACTGTCAAGCAGGTAGACAGTACCTGCGACTAACTGTCCAGGCTGGTTTACAACGATACACACGGGTTAATAACACTAAACTAACACTTTTTTTAACACAGCTTACCCTAGTTAATTTGTAGTTATTTTGCCCTGCCCACTATTTATCATCGTTGGCTATATGTATAAGGTTGCTCAGTAATTGATATAGATACCAAATTCAAAGATTAATTAGTGTTTAATAAAAATCCCACTTTACTTTTACTGTATAATATTCCACAGCTAAGTAACCGAATGTTTTATGGGATTTATGTCCTAGTTGCAAGGAGTAGGGGTTATAAAAGTGGAAAGGAATAGGCGCCGATGGCGCCGGCGAGACGCGCCTTCCATTGTACTGGAATTACGATCGAATTATGCTTGCTAAGGCCCTCTTTAATATTTGTATATTATAAAGACATGGCTACATGTTGCTTGGTTAATAGGTTAATTTCAATAATAATTGCATAGTAACGTAAACGTAACGTTTGTAAATGCGTTATATATTTGTAACTATTTATTTTTACAAAATTTATTGTTTTATTGAAGCACCGTCGCGAAAGATTAAGAGTGTTATTTTTAATTTGTTTGATTTTGGTTTATTTCTGATCACACTAAAAAAGAAATCAATTTTAGTCAAGCCAATAGACAAAATAAATTCGTATTTCTATTCGCATAAACATCTTCTGATGCTTTTACGAATGTTGCATACGAAATCAAAAATTGTTGAGTTGAGTCTAGATGGTTCTGGGCTCAACTCGACAGCTTTTGCTCCGTGTAACAACTAGAGCAAACTGTATTATAGTCTGTTGCGATTGGCGAGCAATCAGCTTTATAGTCTTAAGGCAAGTATCTTCACGTTGTCAATTCATGGCCATACCAATGAACTTTATGACACGAAAGTTATAGACGTTGATAAATGACGAATTAACATTTTTACGAGGGTTCCATTTTTGTGAGGAAATCTTTAACTATTATCAGAAGAAGCAAGAAAGAGGATACAATTTATTTACTCCTTATAAGTTGTTGTTCAATTAACGATTTATCTAAACTTTCTACATTCAACCTAAATCTCTGCTGCAGCTGTTGGATGCCAAATTAGGTAGATCCTATGCTATGTGTAACTTACTATCTACTAATAAACATTTTAGAGCATCCTACTAATTTTATAAATGCAGTTCATGAAAATGAATGGATTATTTTTACTCTTTCATGCAGAAACTACTAAACGGATTTAAATGAAAGTTATAATAATGTATCGTATACTATTATTACTAATATTATTATTAGAGAAACAAGTACAATTTTTAAAAAGTCCATACGCCTGTTATTAGTCAAATGTTTACGAACTGAGCTATTGACAGGTACAATGAAACCTCAGAAAAAGATCTGGGCGTCCACGTAATGTTCGTACGAAAAAGGCGATCAAAGCAGTAAGGAAAAGAATTCGGAGAAATCCTGTCCGAAAACAAAAGACCTAGAACCATGTCACGTAATTTTAAAGATGACCTAGATGACCTAGGACCTATAAGAGACGCACTGGTTATTTCTTAACTGATAATTTTAAAAAGAATAGCATGGTATAATAAAAATAACTACTTAAGCGAAAAATCTTGTTTACGGATGAGATATTTTACAATTGAGCAATATTTTAACAAACAAAAAGAACGTATTTACTGAAAGCCCTAAAGGGGCCTAATTAATCAACATAGTGCAACAACGTGAGCATTATCCCACTTCAAAAATGGTTTGGTGGGGTGTTAAATAGCTAGAAGTTATTTTTGTGAAAAAAGTATCAAGACATTGGCACGAGTGTATCAAGATACCATTCTTGAGAAGGTAGTTAAGCTTCTTAATAACACCATGTTCAATAACCAAGAATCCTTTCGGCAAGATTCGAACTGTGATTTCAGCGTCACCTCGCCACATATTGCTGCGCTGAGTATTTTTGATTCAAGATTTTGTTCCGTTTGATGTATGTTTGTAAAGTTTCTTGCCACACAAGAACTTAGCTAGAGCGGCAGTTTAAAAAAAAAGGATTGAAACCAGACAGTATAGGTGCTCATAGTCCAGTTGCACTCAGTGATTAGAAACAATCACCGATAATAAGCAGCGACGGCGCCGTCAGTACCTGGAAGGGTGACCGCTGGTGGCATGTTACCATGAGCCTTCGTGATTCGGAGGTCACGTTAAGAAGTCGGTCCCGGTAGTTATCATAGGATAACAGTCATGAAGCTTAGTTGGAACCACCAACGCCAAGATTACGTAGCCACAACGTAGTCTTGCCAGTCCCCAACTAGCACTCGACCAGCGTGGGGACGTATGGCCTTAGCCCTCTCCTGAGAGGATACCTGAGCCCAGCAGTGAGACATTATGGGTTGTTGATTGATTGATTGATAGTATAGATTACACCAGGCAGTATACCATTCTAAATATTTTTCAACACACTTTATTAGTTTTTACTGTGCGTTTGTTTGTTGTAAACAACTTTTTAAGCGATTTTTTGTTATTAAAACTATGTTTAATAATACCTTTTTTTTGGTCTCTATCGATTCTAGCCTGCCCATATCTTCTAAAGTATATCTCTCGCCTTACTAATTATTTAGATTTTTTATTAAGAATAGGGACTAAATTATATACAGAAATAAAAATTTCCATATATTTAATAAAAAGTTCCATAAAAATTTAAAATGTGCATAGGAAAAATGTGTAAACTTAGCTACTACGTTGTACTGAAGTTATTTGCCACGTTCACTTAAAAAACAGCGCATAAAAGGTATTTTTTAAAAGCTGTGTCGACCGATTGACTCTTTGAGATAATATAAATTTTAATAATGTATAGTTCTTGCACTAAATCTAAAAAATCTAAATTGTAAAAATTTGAGGAGGTAAAAAATTAAAATGTTTTAAAGTGCAGGTGAAAACTTCCTGATAATTAATAATTCGTTTTCAATAGCAAAAACCTGAAGCCTACACACCAAACCTTTGTAAAATATACATAAGTATGTCAATTTACATAAACTGTAAGTTAAAACCTTTTTAAAAAGTACGAACACACATTACGTGTACTGAAAAATAAATATTGTGGAAGTATGTATTTGCAAATATCGTTTAAAGTAATCTATCAATCCATCTACAATATATATGTATATATCTTGAATACATACCTACATAAATCATATTTATAGAACGACTCATCCATCTCTATCACTGAAAAATAATTACACCCCGTAGTAGTCTAGACAAGCCGTGAAATATTGGCAGTGTTTCAACTATTCAGTTCACCCTTAATCTATCAAACTGACCGTTTACATAAATTTTATGAGACAGTTTAATACTTAAAAAAAACTCAAAACTTATAATACTCACTTAATATTCTGTAGAAATTATTGTCACCAGAACACGCTAAAGTTGTTTGAAAATGCCAAAAGAAACGCTCAAGAATTTCTTTCTTCATAAGGGCACTTCTGCTTTGAGTTTCGCGCCGGGGCGTGGGTAATTATTGGTAAATCTAAGAGGCGGAGGCAGGCACGCGTCGTCAACCCTCTCCGGCGGTTGGCATAACACTGGGTAGTTTTTGGCACTAAACCGACTTATCAAGTCGGAGTTTTGCAGTTGTAATACAGTTGAATCATATTTGTCCATAGAATTTCTGTATCAAGAGTGTGTGATATAGAAAAAAGTGATATTAACACTTTATTTACCCATCGTAAGTAAGTGTGAATTAAGGAAGAACATGAAAAATAATAATATATATGCAAATAGCGTCTGTAGTTTTTATAAATACGTCGTTTACATTTTAATAAATTGCACTTTGACTGTTGTGCTCATTGGAAAGCGTGTCTTGCCCATGGTAATCCATGCTTGCTTAATAATATTATAAACTTAGAACTATGATATTTGTCTAAATTTGCCAAGATATAAGAAATGTTTTAAAACTTTAGGGAGTGCAATATGAATCTCATTGTTTAAGTTTTAAATGTCTTTTTTTAAAGTTTTTGTCTCAATTTTCTATAAAATTTATTGATTGCCATAATTACTCATTTATTTATATTTCATCTTTTTCGTTTTAGTAACCTTCTAAATATATGTTTCAATCTATTTTGTTGCTTGTTACAAATTATTTTGCATGCTGTGGTCTCCTGTAAGTGAAGGAGTACACCGGTATAATACCCCTTCAGTAATTTATTGTATACTGTATAGTTGTGTATATCCTTTGTTGGAGATCCTAATTTAATTAAATAAATTCGAAATGCGTCCTACCCGTAATGACTTGCGGAGCCGAAACGTGGACACTTACGGTTCGACTGGTCCATAAGTTTAAAGTCGCTCAGCGTGCAATGGAGAGGTATATGCTCGGCGTTTCTCTAAGGGATCGCATTAGAAACGAGGTGATCCGACAAAGAACCAGGGTCATCGACGTAGCCCACAGGATTAGCAAGCTGAAGTGGCAGTGGGCTGGCCACATTTGCCGAAGAACCGATAACCGTTGGGGTAAACGAGTTCTTGAGTGGAGACCGCGTCTCGGCAAACGTAGTGTAGGACGTCCACAAGCCAGGTGGAGCGATGATTTGTGCAAGACGGCTGGCAGGAGCTGGATGCGAGAAGCCATAGATCGAACTAAGTGGCGTGAAATTGGAGAGGCCTATGTCCAGCAGTGGACTGCGATAGGCTGATGATGAAATTCGAAAGTAACTCTGTCTATCTGTCACTCTTTTACGGCTAAACCATTTCAACGATTTCAATGAAAGTCGGCGTGGAGATAATTTAATTCTTGTAGAAAGACATTGGTTACTTGTAACCAAGTTATCCGACATACACTCGGATAGACATGCAGACAAAAGCTTGGCAATTACTTTAAAAATACTTCCACATACAAACATATAAAAATGCGAAAGGATCTATGTTATCCATTTAATCTCATGTAAGTTCTATAAACCCTACATATAGATGTTTTAAAATTGTCTATTTTTATTTTTGACTAGTGAGCCCCACGGTGTTACTCGCGTTTGTTTTTGTTACCGCGGTGCGAAGCTAGTCTAAAAAAAGTAGCCTAAATTACTCCTTATATCATCAGCTATCTGTCAGTAAAAGTCCTTTCGATCGGTCTAGCCGTTCCAGAGATTACCTGGAACAGAGACAGACAAAAATTGTAAAAATGTTAAACTCAATTTTATTTATTTATATAGATGAAGCTTTTCTTTAGGTATAGCAAATATTACTACAACATCTATTATTATAGGTTCTATTTCATGAGAGATTGTTCCGTAGGATTGGTTATTGATGGCTGACTGGCTTTACGACCTTATAACCTCATTGATTTTGTAGGCATTCAAAAATCGTAAATCTAGTCAACTGGGTGCCAAGTCACACGCAATGGTTAGAATGCCGGAGTTGAACAGAAAAGACTAAAAAATTATTAATCCTAACAACAATTAAGTCTTTATGGAATAGTAGTCAACAACTTTTCCCTTAAAGGAGTTTAGTTAGTTTAAACTAAAATGTGTAAAACGTATTTGCGTACACATCCACAATATCTTGTTATTTCTACGACTTTAACTCTCGACTCAACGACTTTAAAAGACTCCTGCACTTAGAATATTCTTGTGTAGCGGGAGTCTTTGTAAACATACATAAGTTATAGTACTGATACTTAGAAAAGTAAAAACTGAAGTTATCTTTTTTTGCCAATCCTTGTAACATCGTTTGATTTGACAAAAAGTAATTTTTAGTTTGATTTTAGGCGTTGTTTGGAGAGATTTAGAACAGCAGAATTAAAATCTGGTCTTGATTGCCGCGATACAAGCCTCGAGCGTAGTGCGGAAACCGTCGATAAGTTCAAACTTGTAAATTGTTTATGTACAAATAAATAAAAATGTACACATAGTACTATGTGTGTGTACCCAGACTTAGCACAACAATTTGTAGAAAACGTGAAGTGTGGAATTTAAACAACAGTAAGGTAGTTGAAAACGGCTAGAACCACCCACTACGACATCCGTGCAATCAAAACTAATAACCAAGTTACAACTTGACACGTGAAACTATGTAAGTACTTGTGGTTAGTACAACTTAGCAGTGTACTGTTTACAACAAAAAGTATATACGTACTACACAGTCAGTCCACTGCTTATTATGGAAATATTTGAATAGGTGCAAAATTATGTTTTATTTATAAAACCGAGTTTCATTTATATGGAATAAGGAGCAAACCTGCTCCCTATTCCATAAAACCTGGTACCGCTGCCCAAGGACACCCACAAGACCAGAGGCGTCACAAGTGCGTTGCTAGCCTTTGGGGGATAAGGGTGGAGTTGGAGTTGGAGTATGGGTCTCCGGAATCCTCACTCACTTGGTGACACACAGCGCAAGCGCTGTTTCATACCAGTTTTCTGTGAGTTCATGGTATCACTCCGATCGTGCTGGCCCAATCATGTAATGTGTCGTTCTCCCCACTAAATGTCCAGTTTGCCCTTTAGTAATATAAAAAAAACTATTATTTAGTATTTTTTATATATAGAGGCAAAAGGTCTGATGGATCACCTATTACAACACTAGAGAGTTCCGGAGTGTATTGCTGCCCTATCCTCAAATATACCTCCCCTCAAAAAAAAAGTTCATCATCATCATCATCATCATCATCAGCCTATCGCAGTCCACTATTGGACGTAGGCCTCTCCAATTTCACGCCGATCTATGGCTTCTCGCATCCAGCTCCTGCCAGAAAAGTTGTTATAGGTAAAAATTATATATCCGAACTTGTGTGTGAGCAAAGTTCCAGTGTAATTAACAATAATCGAAATGTCAGTACTGTCTGTGCTGGATAGGACAATCTAACAGATCCTAGTGGAGGGAGCCAAATTAACTTTTTACATTGTACAGTGTATTGAAATTTGCTTTTCAAATGAAATCAATTATTATTACTTTTAATAATAATCTTTTTAATTATATATAGTAAAAATATTTTTTATAAATAATCTTAAGTCACATCAATCAGGCACTTCTGAATTGTTGGGTTCGATAATTATGTACTATATAAAACTATAATTTATTGTTTCAGCTCTTTAACATCGACATGGCTACGGCGTTATGTTTCTCTTGTGTTGGTGGTTAAGTATTTCCTTATTTTGTAGGTACCAATAAACATCTTAGTATTCGAAGTTAATTTTTAACCGAAATGTATGTAGGCGCATTAATTCAAATTGATTGTACCAAATCAGATTATTTTGAAGTTATACTTCTTTTGGCGCGTTAGGGAAAAATGAGGAGAGTAAATTTTTACGATGCGCGCGCGCATACCGTCACGAAAAGCCTTAGTTTTTCATATTTTTTACCTTGTTACACCAAAGAAGTGTTACTTCTAACGCGTGTATATAAGTACACTCACAGAAATAATAATACTAATAACTTTTATTTTGGTTTTTTGTTTTTGCGAAAGACAGTTCCCATTTCATGTCATCCACATTTTTTATCATTAATTCCATCACGACGAAGACTTGAAGACTCGAAGACTAAGAATTGAAGACTTGAAATACTTGACATTGGCAGAAATAGCTGATCCGGCTGATTGCCATATCATCAAAAGAAGAACTTTTATTTATTTTCTCATCACAGATGTATACAGTACAGTGTAGATTCTTATCTTAAATACATTTGGACAAGCATTTGTGAGAGACTAGTGCCCGAGATAGGTGTTGGAATACCTGTGTTACGGGTAAATCAACTTACATTATAAGGATTTATGGTGAATACGGGTGTGAAGAAAAGACGATATATAATTATAACGTAGATATTTATTTCCACTAGAAACTCTGAACTAGACATTATTGCACTAAAATATTATATTAAAAATAAAGTTTTCTAATCACAAAACTCCCATTGACATCGACTTAAGTGCGAAATAGAGCAACTCGCAAACTTACATACGTATAGGTGAATACAAAATCAACTTGCCTTAGGCCTGCTACACACCATGCTGTAAGGGTACAGGCTTGCCACCGGTATGGTGTTTAGGAGGCCTTCCGTGTGTTTTAAGGATTATCATTATTAAAATATAAAGCACTTTTAAATTAATGATATTACTTAGCATATAACAAAATAGTTTATAATGTACACGTTAATGGTTTCCTATATAGTCTACAAGCTTTTGCCTGCGACTCTACCCGCGTGTATGTTGGCAATGGCGTCCTATGTCCTTCTTTGAAATCAAAGTATCTTCATGCCGAATTTCATTGAAATCGGTTCAGCGGTAAATTCGTAGCTGACCATACCAGGAATCGGTCCAGTTACTCTAAAGTTTTAGTAAGACTAACGAAAAACAAATCATATTTATAAATAAGAAATATTTGGTCTATGTTTTTAGGATATGGATTAATTGTAGTTCAATATACGAAACCAAAAAACGATACATCACATATACTCTTAAAACAAATTAAATACAGACTAGTATTAACATCGTTTTACACTGACCATACAAATTACCATTAACACTGTAGCCAATTTCCGACTGACATCATCATATAGATATGACGTCACTTTATAGCCCAGTTGCTATTTATATACTTATGTCTACACTAAGGGTGATTCGAGTACTTCACCTCGATAACGGGTTATAAGGAAACATTCATCTTTTGGATTCAGCGTGCCATATGGTCCTTCGGGCCGAAAGACCATTCTTGCATAAAAATATTGATTACACTAAACATTATGCGACTGGGGTTGAAAATAAAACTTTAGATTAACACATACAAGCTGGCCAACAACACAACACAACAAAACAAGTAATTATGATGCCACAATATTAAACAACCAAATTTAAGGTGCGAATGATTTGATAAAAAAGCTATTTCTTGCCAACTTATACATGATTAACCATTTTGAATCTCAAAATCTAATAACTTGCTTGCATGAAACAGACCCCTAACCTATAAATGCTCAATCGTTGATCAAAATGACCCCAACAACTTACTAAAGAGATAATAATATGAAACAGGTATAATAAATCATTCAGACATCTGACATACAACGTCATCTAGTCCCAAACTAAGCAGCGTTTATACTATAGACCCTTGACAACTGATTTAAATACATCTAAACTTTTTTTTTTAAATACCTACATATTTTACATATAAAACATCTGAATTCCAACAAATATTTGCAGATCGTACAAAAAAAAATCCGATCCAAGATTCCAAATCGAACCCGAGACCTCAAGCACAGCAGTCGCGTACCCACCGTGGCCGCTGTAAGTCAAAATAATGGTCATTTTGATTAAAGATTTGCTTTAGTTTAGACACATATTTAATTCCTATTCCTTAATATAACGCCACTTCTACCATGGAATGATACCACACAACTCGAAAATGTTTATAATTCGACAATTGTCAACTAAAATATAATCAGTATATATCAGGAAGTATATTTATACTGTTAGTATGTGATGTATTAAATAAAATGCCGTGTGGCCAATTGACCGTAACTTGAGAATAGAGGGCACAAAGGTTTTCCCACTCTTCTGAGTTCTGTAATGCGATATGTTCCTTTTATACATGTTCCTTCTTAATTTTTCTGCGTTCGTTTATAATTGTTCTCTTACACAGAAATCGTTGTAGTTAATAATTGTCCCACAACAATGTTTTATTTAAATCAAGCGCGCGATAATGATTTAAATATCTCCTGTTATTTAAGACATTTTTAACCAATTTCGAAGTATTTCCTGATTAACGTGAACTTATTTGGCAGATATGTACAGATGTATACATATCTAATACCTTTAAACGAGCAATTCTTGTGCAATATACACAAGAATATAAAACATATAATTTGAATCACAGAAACGGCTCCAACGATTTTCATGAAATTTAGTATGCAAGGAGTTTCAGGGACGAAAATCGTATATATATACTGTACACATGTATATCAGCCATCTTTATCTATAAAATAGTGTTACATTTCAGATCAGGAACTAAAGAATCTAGCGTTCATATCTGGAGATTTTTGTTTTGCGTACAATAATTCAGAAGTAACAAGAAGATCTCCTTAACGTGTTTGAAGGTGAGAAAAATATACATCCATAGATAAGACCCAACAGATCAGGTACTTAAACGGCACTAAAGTACCAATTTACCTTAAGGTAAACTTCATATCGATGCGATTAACTTCATGATCAAATGATTGCCACATCTAAAAATATCCACTCTAATATGAGAAATAAAGCTGGACTACATAAAATAAATTAAAATATAATTTGTTACTAACTAAGTGTGATACACAGATAACTAACATTATTATAGATAACATGAAATATGCACACTTATTTATTAACATTTAATATAAAATTAAATATGTATTGGTTTATGTTTTTTCAACATAATTCTCAGATGCGTACAAACATTTTGTACAAAACGTCGTTGCACAAATTCAATTCAATAAACATTTCCCTTATTCATAAACGTTATTTAATGATAAGCAACTTTAAGCCTGTATTTATAAAGTTCAAAATAACACAGAAGCGTTGCTTAAAATTCAAAAACGTTTATGAATAAAGTTTTTCGATATTACTAGTGTAAGAAACGGCCTAAGGAAGAGTATCCTTGAATTTAATAAAAAAAAAAACACTAATACCTAATCAAAAATATCAAAATAATAGGAACAGTCAGTCACAGGTATGTATTAGAGTATTCTTAACTCAAAACTTTAAAAGTGAAAGCAGTATTTAACTTTTATACAAGTTGAACAGTGTAGTAGTTACTTAACGAGGGTTACACTGCCTGCCTAGTTACTGGTTTCGACTGATGTATCAAACATTACGGCGACGTCACTTGGAGGCATATAGTAGGCAGAAACCCCTTTCTAAAACGAGGCCTATGTTCAGCACTGGACTGTAAAGGTTGTTTAAAAAAGTAAAAGGGTCTACGAGAATCAAAATTCCAAAGAATAAGGTATCTTCTTTAGACCGATTCTTATATTACGCTACTAAAACCCTAACATCCATCAAGCGTGATTGAAACAAGACCCAGGATGAATAAATACTCCTTCAAGTCTGTGTTGCCGTTGAGAGCAACAAACATATATTCACCCTTGTCACACAAACATGCATGCTTACACAGGTGTAAGTGAAATAGAAAGCTGTAAGTTGTTTAATAGAAGAAAAGCAGTCGTTCTTGGGCCGTGCCGGAGAGCAGACGCCAACCGCGTTTGATATTTAGGTATTGGATGATGGCACGTACACAGATTAAAATACCTGAAAAAGAAAATATTAGTTAGTATAACAATAATGGCAATTATGAAAACTTACATACACACTATTCACATTTTACACGTGACTCTCCGGGACTGATTAAACCATTACATAATTAAGTTAACAACACAGTATTTACGGGTTTTAAAGCCGTTTGAGTCATCAGAGCTGGAACAAAGAGTCGGAAGAAACCAGTTTTAAACATTTTTTATATGTGTTATCCAAATGAATTAGGTTACCACAGCTCAAACCGCCTTCGAGTTTCAGGGAGGGCTTAGAGGTCTACGGACTTTGAACTTTTGAGTAGAATATCTACGTATAGTTTATTATTAAGTCCTAGAATCATGATCGTAAATTGTATTCAGTTCTTGTGTAAGTAAATAGACCTCCAGTGTAACTTTGATATCATCTTTCATTCTCAGGAAAGCGACTTAATTTTATACTATTAGAACATTAAGTCACTTCCCTGTTTGTTCGCTTAGATCTCTTGAAGTACCCAGTTCTCAACAGTAGATAGAGTGATTCAAGAGGAAATTTTATAAGTGCAATGTAGTCATATTATAACAGAGAAAATTCAAGAATTTCAAAGACTTTTGTGCGAAGACGGGCCGTGCAGGTAGTTGTATACTGTGTATATTTTAAAACAGAGTACAATGACTTTACGATATCAGTGATAGTAGAACAATGTTGTACGGCACAACCAACTTACTTACAGCATCAATTCTCTTCTACTCATTAGCCTCCCTTTACTATGAAAATTCCCCTAAGACCTAAACCTACGTGATACCCTTTTTTTGCCTGTGCGGAAATTACCCGGTTACCAACCACCATGGTACGGACGAACCAACCAAAAACCGCACACCATTTCGGCTATTAGTAGTCGGGGAACCAGGTGTTCCCTAGAAAGGAAATCCCTGGAACCCCGACGTACCTCTGGACACTTACGGCTCATAGATGGGACCCCTCTTGTGTAGGAACCGACAGAACCCGAAAAAGAACTTCCTTTAACCCACATGATACCCCAAAATAAGATATCGAATGTACATAGAAATCATTACGCAATTATTTACGCAATATAAATTGACTATGTACATTTTGCTGGTTTACGCACGCAGCATTGGTTTGAAAAAAATATTTATATCAACGGTTGATAAGAGGTTACCAGCTTCTATAAATAGGTACATATTAATGTGTTACGTCATTTGCGTGTTATATGTACATATTAAGTCTGAATATAGATTTTTTGTTTTGCATAACATTTAGGTCGTCTAAAGAAGAACCTTGTAATAATGATGTAACGATATGTTTTCACATATATGCTAAATAGCTATACTGTAACTGTTAAAACCAAATAGTAACACATATTGGTAGAGCCACAAAATTACTTTTGGGAACATACCCAAACTACGTGATACATTTTTTGAACCCCCCCGATTCGTTAATGGAAATATCGTTGCCTAATGATAACAAGACATTCAGGATCAAGAGATCTAGGATAACAAGACAGCAAAGAGGAGGAAAACTTGACACAAAGTCTATACCAACCTGTCTGGCTTAGTCAGCTTTCCCAAGCCAAAACTTTCTTTTTTTTGACCCTGCCAAAATAACTCTACTCTGCCTGATAGAAAGCATAAGCAGAATCCAAAAGTAGTGGTCACCATACACATTGCGAATGGAAGCAATGCAGCAGGGTGAACCACACCATGACGGCCTATAGATGCTGCATTATGGGCCTTCGGTCTCGCACTCGGAAACGAAACACGACAGCACGAACGCTGACATTTTACGTTTATTTTCTGAGTGAGGATAGTACCGCCCCTGTCGAGCGGGCCCGTTCGTGCTGGAATCAGCGTGGCTCTAATACCTTCTTTTTAAGGAGTGTCTATTTCCAGCAGAGGATTGTTAAAGGCTGTTGATGGTGATGTAGTGGCGGCAATGTATAGTTAGTAATTTTAGCTTACACGATTATTCTCCGGGTGCTTAACTACATGTAGTTTACAGTAGAAAATAATCTCTCTTTTCTCTCTCTAAAGGCGTACAACAGTTATTAATGCACATATTCTCCCTTTGGTTAAATTTTTTTAAAGTAATGTCAAATTGAATTAAAAGTGATTGGCAGTTTTTATTTTACAACATTGACACGGTTTCATTTTAAAATAATTTATTTATTACGAATGGTCAGCCGAACTGTGTTGTAAAGTGTTATCTCAAGGAAATGCTATGAATCATTCACGTATCATTCATGTATTGTTCCTTATTGATTCAATATATATAAATGTAAGTTTCATTGGGTGTCAGAACATTGTATTATTCACACACAGTATTTTCCCAACATGTATGCGGTTATTCAATTTGAGATTGCATTTTGCTCTTTTCTCGAATTTGTCATGTAAATGAATGAAGCTTAAGACCTCTGGCTCAGTAATCCCACTACCCAATAGTAAAGTTTGCCATTCTGGACTGGTGGTCTCAGTATTTGGTATGAGATCTAGATATAGTGACAAAATTTATGAATGCGTTCATTTCACCCTTTCCGATCGTGGGACAATCGATTGTAGAATGATTATACAGCGCAAAAACTAAAGACGCTCGGTTGAATTAATAATGTAGTTCATTGATTACCTACAAGGTTAGGGATGTTTGTGCTAAAAGACTATTCGCTGAGTACAGCAATAATTTGCAAGTATTTGCATACACTTTATTCATAATATGTTATATAGTAATGATTTAATTATCAAACGTCATGTTTATCACCCACAAGAAATACGTTAAAAAATTATAACTCGACTACGTAAGCACTTTCAATAAAATAAAACGTATAGTGCCCATGCCACCCGACTTATTATTAGGAATCTATACACTTTATTCATGAAAATAAGTTCAACAGTTTAGGCCTTACAGCTTCGCAGTAGCCCGGTAAAAAGACAACGCATACACTAGGATTTTTTTTTCTTTTTACACGCTTTTTATTAGCTTCACCTGTAGTTTTGTTTGTGACGGAACCCTTTGGACTTGATTTTGATCCACTTCAAACGGTCAAATTGCATTCAAACTTAGTAAACTTATAGACGACCGATGACAAAAAATATAGTTTAAAAACACGCTTTTATAAATAAATCCAAACTAAAAACCAGAAAATAACTTTAATGTAAACAAGTAACGAATTATTAAAAAAATATATTCACAAAATATTTAATAATCTTGCCCCACGCTTTTTTACATTTAAGTTATTTTCTACTTTTTAGTTTGGTTTATTCATAAAAGCGTGTATATTTAGTATTTTAAGCTATTATTTATTTATGTGAGACAACTCCCGTATATGGGACTACTCCCGTGTGGATCACACAGTGTTTTCCCATGTAAGTAGGATCAGACCCACAGCTCTTTGGGGCAGTAGGAAGCTACGTCCGTGTAGTAACAGGATGTTCGGTTTCGCGATCACTTAACATATTCAATGAACTTACAAACCGCTTTGCGTCACTTGAGACCATATGTAATGCAATTGTTTTGAAAGGAACGACATGACATCAGCCAACGACAATGGTACCTACGTAAATAGATGTGTCAGAATTGAGATGCATCGCTGGTTTACAATTGATCCATAGCCCATTGTTGGCAAATATTTAATAAATAACAATAATAAATATTTCGGACATCTAACACACAACGCCATCTAGTCCCAAACTAAGCAGAGCTTGTATTATGGGTACTAGACAACTGATATAAATACATATACATACTTTTTTTTTGTAAATACCTACATATAGTACATAGAAAACACCCAAACTCCGAAACAAACATTTGATCCGTCCCGGGAATCGAACCCGAGACCTCAGGAACAGCAGTTGCATACGCTACCGCTGCGCCACCGAGTCAATCATAATAATAACAATAATAGATTTATGTGAATTTAACAGCGGCGTCATACGTTTTTAATACTTTTTTATTTGTGTCTTTGTGGTATGTTTATATTGACATCTTTCGAAAACGTGATGTGCTTTGTGTAGAGGGCATATCTTCCGTACCATTTTTCGAACGCACCGTCACGATCACATATTATCAAAACATTATTAGGGATGATCATTCTGACTCGCCTATTCCATTATAAATATATGTAAAAAAACAGCAACCCTTGGACATCTATAACTGTAAAAACAGAATGTTTTAACGCTTTGATTGAAAAGTTAAGTGAAACGGCTTCCGTTTAGTGCAAAAAATTGTACATACATACTAATTATCTTTGACCCTAAAGGACTACCCAGGAGTATCTAACACACACAGTTCGGTACACAGTTTACTGGACATAAGGAGCTCGTTAGAAGCTGGTTTTGGGCTACATCGCCCTGGCCAGATGAGTTTTTTTTTTTTTAAAAACCAATCCCGCTTTAGGAATATAAATTCCTGTGTCGCGGGGATCTTTACAAACATACATGAAACGGACACAAAGTACACCCAGACTTAGAACAACAATTTATGGATCACACAAAGTGTTGTCCCATGTAGTAGGAAGCGGTGTGGCGACCACTGAAATCACTAGGCCAACCGTGTAGTCTTGGTGTAGTTGGTATAAGGTTTCAATCTCAATCAAGTCTCCTTCTTCTTTGCAGTCCTAAGAAGTTTGTTTGTATATAGTCGACACCCACGGGATGATTCAGTTCGACATGCTATATTCTTAATCCACCACACGGTACCGACTCCAACAACATTCATGTTAGTTTTGGTTTACATTTATATTAGTTCTAGCGTTACTAAATAAATAATGTTTTTTTTTGTTGACGGGGTGAAAAATCCTTTCGGGTCTAAAGCTCCCCGGGGACATAGGAGCCAGGAGTATGTGGTGTTACCACTAAAAAACACCCCGACGACCGGCCTCTGATGCCCTACTAACAGACCCTGTCCCGAGGGAAAATGGTTTACCCCTCGATCCTATCTATGTTAGGCATTGGGATGGATTGCACCGTTATGCAATCATTCTCCTATCCCAACCGCAACAACCGATTTACCATCAGAGGTCCTCCGGCTGTTCGCGGTCCCGTCAATGGTTTTTATCGCCGACTTCCTCGCTCGGGATCAGCCCTCTCCCGATATATGTACTAATCTACCTAGTATATTATTAAGTTTCTTCGTGTCTAGTTTAAATATGCAATTGAAGATAACATTATATTTTGATAAGTTTAGTACATTTGTTGTTATAACGCAAGTTGTATATTATATTATAAAATAATATAAAAACGCACCTAGTCATTTTTATCGAGCCTAACTAACTGCACTTCTTAAGCGAAAATGTATAATTACGTATTTTTATTTAAAAAATAACAAATAGTATAGTACAAATAAACACGCAGGCTGATAACATGATAAAAATCTAAGCATTTGCGTTATTTCAGACAATATGACACTATACATACATGCTGATAAAATATTACTACCTCGGTGGAGCAGTGGTAGCGTACGCAACTACTGTCCATTAGGTCTCGGGTTCGAATCCTGGGTCGGACCAAATGTTTGTATGATCTGCAAATATTTGTTACGGAGTTTGGGTGTTTTCTATGTATAATATGTATGTATTTACAAAAAAAAATGTATTCATATCAGTTGCCTAGTACCCATAATACAAGCTCCACTTAGTTTTAGATGTTCGAAATATTTATTATTAAAAAAAATATATATGCATGTTTTCGCATGAAAATACAATTGAAATTCGTACACACTTATAGAACTTGAAAACAATTTTCATTTGTTCTAGTTTTATACGTTCTTATACATTACTACTACTATATATATACTATTACTAGCTGGTGCCCGCGACTTCGTCTGCGCATTTTTTTTTAACAATTCACACAATATCTTTATAAATTGTAGCCGATGTGTTATTCTGTTGTATAAGCTTTATATTGTTATAAAGTTTCATTAAAATCCGTTCAGTACTTTTTACGTGAAAGAGTAACAAACATCCATCCATACTTACAATATTAGTAGGGTATAAAAGAAACGTTATCCTTTTTAACCGACTTCAAATAAGAATGTAGGTCTTAAATCGAATGTATTTATCGTGTTAGTTTCCTTAGAAATCCACCATTTATACCGATTTGAAAAAATATTTTACATTTGGAAGAATATAAATTAAGTTTCGTCTAAATTATCTCTAAAGAAAATTCACTACACGGTTGGCCTAGTGGTTTTAGTGGCCGCCACACCACTTCCTACTGCGCCAAGTGTTGTGGGTTCAAATCCTACATGGGACACCACTTTGTGTGATCCATAAATTGTTGTTCTAAGTCTGGGTGTACTTTGTGTCCGTTTCATGTATGTTTGTTAAGATCCCCGCGACACAGGAATGTATAATACTAACGCGGGAGTTGTCTTTTAAAAAAAAAATTACAATCTTGACTACTGTACAAATATAACAATGGTTTAAAGAACATTAGCTTAGTTTGGATGGCGATTGTATGAGTTGTGAGCCTTACTTAGAATTTGCTGATGTCTACGAAACTACCACTAGTCTGTGAAGTGGTATATTGCACAGTTGTCTTGGATTAAGTGATCGCCAAGCTGCTTTCTACTATGCCTAGTGTTGTGGGTTCAAATCCCACACGGGACAACACTTCGTGTGATCCACAAATTGTTGTACCGAGTCTGGGTGTTCTTTATGTCAGTTTCATGTATGTCTGTGAAGTCAGGATGTATATTCCTAATGCGAGAGTTATCTTTTAATAATGAATATATAATATAATTACAACTTGTTTATAAGAACAAATTATATATAAAAACAGACAATTTGTTTCTGAGTGCTAAAAACATGTGGCCACATGCAGTTCACTGATAATAACTTAGGGCGTTGCATAAATTATATTATCTGTAAACTCGCGTGGTAATGTCATTTGTAGAACTATTTAATAAACTGCCGCTTTAGAAGTAAATCCTGTCTCGCGGGGGCCTTTACAAATATCGCCCAGGCTCAGAACGACTATTTGTGGATCACCCAAAGTGTTGTTGTTCCATATGAGATTTGAAGCCACAACACTCAGTGTAGTAGAAAGCGTCGCAGTGACCACTACGTTATCCGTGCAATTGTCGACATTGTATGGTTATAGAATAGGTTTATCTTACTCATTCCGGTTGTCATAATATTGGTATTTCAAGTAACACATTTTTTTGTTGTCTTCGGTGGCTGTTTTTTTTATCAAAATTTAAATAATTTTGTAAGTAATTCAAAATCTAGATTGATCAGATACTTTCCAAAATAAAAATAGATTATGAATTTCTCACTAAATTATTTAAATTTAGATTTAAAAAAAAACAGCCACCATATTATATATTAGTGTATGGTACAATGTACAAACGGCACACTTTGACGCAGTCAGTTTTTTTTATAATTTTACTTGTTTTCTCTTTCCAGTGCTGTTGACCTTCGTTGTTTAATTACTAAGTCGATAGTGACAAAAGACATGTAATAAAACTTACCAAATGCCATTATGAGCCACCAAAGCCAGGAGTTCTCGTGGGACGCGAGCTCGGTGGAATGCTTCACGATGAGGGTCCACTTGGCGAGGGACAGTCCGAAGCCAGCAAGCGCACCGTAGCGACTAGCCACCGTGTGACAGAAACACATCAGCAACAGGAACCCTATCCAGTTGAAGAGGAATGCCACTGGAATAATCGATAACGATATTAGGCTTTATGATTGAATCCGATTCAAGGCAAACTTAACAGGTCAACAAAAACATTTTCCTCCCAGTTTTCTTTTTACAAAATGAAGGGTACCCTAATAATTTTGACAGTCTGTGTACATATATATACAATACATGATTATGTTCCACTTTAGGGCCTAAATTATTGACCCTATATGATGAATAGATACCTAAGTTGTTCCGAAAATTGATAGCTACAGAATAAATACAATCTCTTCTTTCATGAAACTATTTTGAATTGGCGGCTAATTTAAAAAAAAAAACCTCCCTTGTGAAAATCGCTGGCCACCCATGTGCAGTTCTTTTTTTAATATGAATAAAAATTATCTGTCACTCTTCTTTTGTTTGGACGTCTTACGGTAAACTTTTCGTGCTCTGATTTCCATGGGTTAAACTTCAAGGAATCTCAAGAAAATTTACAAGCAGCTTTTGGGGAGTCTGCTCCTGCGTTAGTAACAATTACTTATTGGTTTCGTAAATTAAAACATAGTCGAGAGAACTTAAATGATGACCCCAGAGCCGGCCGACCACCAATTGCAGTAACTCATGAAAACGTCATCGATTAGAGTGGCTATTGCGAGAGGATACACATTACACATCGAGAAATACAGACTGAACTAAACATTGAATTACAGGCAGTTTCCACCAAAGTTAGGAAGCTTAGGAGACCTCATTCTTTCATCAATAAGCCAAATTCCTCCCTCCAAAATGATGACGTACAAATTCGAACGAAGCCCACGTACGAAGCATGGTCCGGGTGACACGGCCTACACTCAGGCTATAGTTTTTTTTAACTATTTCTTAATTGTAGTATGGCCTACAGTAAAGTTTTTCTCGGTTTGGATCTGACAAACTACTATTCTGAAAAGCGTAAAGCGTATAGTAAAAGCGAGCTTTTTATTTATGAGTCTGCCAAAATTACTTTACTCTGCCTGATGGAAAGCATAAGCAGAATCCAAAAGTGGTGGTACCATACTCATTGCGAATGCTGACAATGCAACAATACAGGATAGTGACTCACACTGTGGCGGCCTAGTGGTGCTTCTGCATCAGTGGGCCTCCGGTCTCGCATTCAAGCATTTATCTTTCAGTAAATAAATAAATATTTCGGACATCAAGCACAGCAGTCGCACACGCTACCACTGCGCCACAGAGGCAGACATACACGCCGGGCAGATTCGCGGGCGAAAGCCAGTGTTATATATCTTAAATTATGGATTCTTATTGTCTTCTTTCGTTCTCAATATTAACTTCTTTTAATGAGGAGATATGTCTAGGTTTCCATGTATTATCTCTGGTAGGCTCTAGTTAGAATACCGCTAAACCTACGTTGATTTTATTACAGAAGACAATATTATTCTTTGCCAACACAATATATATTTATCATCGTCAGCTGTTGAGGTTACGATAAACAAATGATGGAAGAAAATTTATCAAAATATTTAAAATATAATTACACAATATTTATTTATCGTAAATAGATTATACATATACACGTGTCTCCGATCTTATCTCGATTGTTATTAAAATTTCTACGAATATCCTGAAGACAAATCTATAGGTTTAGGCAAATGGTAGTTAACCAGGCACATTACGGTTAGATGTGAGATGCGTAATAATTAATAAGAGAGGGAAAAAAGTAGCAAAAAGGTATTATTTAATATCCGTGGGAGAGCCACGCTTCGGCATGCATGGGCCGGCCCGACCGGAGTGATACCTCAGCCTCACAGAAAACCGATGTGAAACAGCGTCTGCGCTGTTTCGCCGAGTGCGTGAGGATACCGGAGGCCCATAATCCAACCCTTCCCCTCATCCCCCTCCCCATCTCCCAACGCCGGCAAAGCACTTGAATCGCTTACCGCCAAGCGATACGTCTGCTAGTTTGCCCCTTATTTAACAAGAAAGCATCTAGATCCAGTAATACTTTTAAATTTTCCAAAAAAAATATACAATCAATAGTGTACGTCAAAATTTGTACGTACTCAAGACTTATTTCTCTACGAGCGTTTATTTAGGCATTGGCAAACAGTTATGTTGGGCTTATTTGGCACACAGCAGGTATTTAGTGCGTCATTAATTACTTAAGCGGTGATCGAGACAAACAAACATGTCTTGCTAGACTAATGTCAACATAATCACGTGACTGCACGATGCTTCATAAATAGTTTATGCAACTGTTCTGTAATGTGAATTATATTTACTCGGGTGCTAGATTTTAGCCATCTGTATACACTAACTAATGTACATATGCGAATGTTTGTTTGAAGCAAAGGAGCTGAAGGCAAAAGACAGTAATATGTATTTATTAGGATTGATATTAGAAAAAATCCTTGGGTGTTTGGAATTGTGATGTAAAAGCACAGTATTACATACCCCAGAAGAGGCAGCCATAGGCAGACCGTAATTAAAAGAAAAAAACCCTTAAACCATTTTCCAAAGAAATTAAGTAGTACATGTATGAAGATGTTGCGTGACCAAGGAGAATCGAAGTAGAAAAATTGCATCATTCTCAAATAAATTTTGAAAAAAGGGTAAAGTGATGGTGATAAAATTATACAAGAGAGATTGAGATTGATTGTTTCTCCACGGTCCATTGTGACATTTATGACGTCAGAGTGCTCGTATGGAAAAAAATATGCTTACCGAGAGATACCTGAATTTGTAAACAGTATCTAATCTATCACTAAACAGTTTTTAGACTTTCGCCACTTTTACAAGTAGTTTTTATTGTGAAATATATAGAAGTACCGATAGTACATACGATCAACGCGAACAAGTGCTGGTAATCACACCTCGCTCAGCACAAAAGCGTCGTTAAGCTCACACCCGTCTGCTCGTTACGACGAGCGGTATAACCCGTTCGAAACGTCGGTAAATAGAAGTACAAGTATGAAAAAAAAATAAACACACCATTTTGAAAATTTACATGGCCTATGAGACTATCACGATTCTGATGAACTCAACGACACCTCAAATGTCAAAAGCGGTCCAGCGATTTGGGCTGTAGGCCGTACCAAATAAATGGACATAAATACCCACATACATACAAACGCTCGAAAAGCATAACCCTCTTACCAACGTAGTCGGGTTAAAATAGCAGATTTCTAATTGCAAGTAAAGGTTCTTCAAATGCTATCAGGGTGACACGCACATAAGGTCAAACACAGATTAGGCGAAGGTCAATCATACCTAAGAACAATCATTACATAAATATGTCACTACCTGACACCCTGAACCTGACTTGTTTGAACAAGTTAGGCTCAGTAACTGATAGAATACCAGACTTGTCAAGTACTTCAGCTTTATAATATTACTAACCGGCCCGTGCCCACTGGGATCGCATCAGAAATGAGGTTATCCGACAAAGAACCAGGGTCATCGACATGGCCCACAGAATTAGCAAGCTGCATATTTGCTGAAGAACTGATAACCGCTGGGGTGAACGAGTTCTTGAGTGGAGACCACGTCTCGGCAAACGTAGTGTAGGACGTCCACAGGTCAGGTGGAGCGATGATTTGCGCAGGACGGCTGGCAGGAGCTGGATGCGAGAAGCCATAGATCGAACTAAGTGGCGTGAAATTGGAGAGGCCTATGTCCAGCAGTGGACTGCGATAGGCTGATGATGATGATGATGATAATGATGACCCGTGCCCACTTCGTTAGGCGTTAACCGCCCGCTTTTTTCGACTTGATATTTTCTAAATTTCCCGTAAAACTTGTTTTAGTATTTCTGCCCGCTTCAGCTTCCCACGGGGGCAGGGAACAGTCGCAAATTAAAACATTTCACTTCCGGTTTTTTTATACAAACCTTATCCTGACAATAACAAACACTTATAAAAATAATTATCCGATTTTGTGCAATAGATCGGGAGTTATGGCCGTAGGTACATACGTTTCGGAGAAATAATTTTTATTTATATTTCGGACATTTTAACACACAACGTCCTCTAGTCCCAAACTAAGCAAAGCTTGCACTATGGGTAGACAACTGATATGAATACATAAATACTTTTTTTGCAAATACATAACATACTAAGAAAACACCCAAACTCCGAAACAAATATTTGCAGATCATACAAACATTTGGTCCGACTCAGGAATCGTACCCGAGACCTCTAGCATAGCAGTCGCATACGCTACCACTGCGCCACCATGGCAGTCAGTCAGCATATAAATATAATGTTAAAACTGATGTCACAAAAAATTCACTTAGATTAGTTATTTTTCATGAGAAGAATGCACGTGATTCTAAACAGGTATTTATTATGTTTAGAAAAATCACACTATTCATCATGTGTCTTGATGTCAAACAAACGTGATTTAATTCCATTATTTTCATTATTATTATTGTTTTTAGTCATGTCAATTGAATTAAATATGCAAAAAACTTTTAATAGTGTGGACATACATTTTGTTGGATACGTAAGATTATAATTTGCTTTAATGGAGTTTTGCAACACTACACTAAAATACTTGTACAAAATAGATTTTTAGTGAAATAGGAACCGTATACCTATGGAACTACACTCCATTCATTTGAAACTTTATGCACTTTAATTTTTAAATCTTGTAAGATGGTGGTGCACAGATGTGACAAGACAATACATATAAAAACAACAAAACTTAATACATAAAAAACTTCTACGACAACCCATAATGTCTCACAGCTGGGCTCGGGTCTCCTCTCAGGAGAGGGTTAAGGCCATACGTCCCCACGCTGGCCAAGTGCGGGTTGGGGACTGGCAAGACAACGTTGTTGCTACGTAATCATGCCTTTGGATGTTTTTAAGCCGCCCAAAAGCCACCAACTAAGCTTAACAACTGTTTTCCTACGATAACAACCGGGACCGACTGCTTAACGTGACCTCCGAATCACTGAGACGCTCATGGTAACATGATACGTCCAGGTATTGTCCACGCCGCCGTTGCTTACACTCGGTGATTAGAAACAATCATCAACTTGGCTATGAGCGCCTCATAATAAAAAAAAAATCATATCATAAGAAAATCTCATAAAAAACTTATACATACATAAATATATAAAGAATACACATTTCGTAAGTACACATATATGTATTCACATACACACTGTACTGAGATTTATGTTCGTACACTATAAAACCAGAATATAAAGTATACCAACTTTCAATTGGTAACTTCTACAATTTAGTTAAGAAGCCGCAATATTTTTTCTATGTGGAATCCTTCTAGGAATACACACACCCTACCAATTTGCGAGTTGGGTGATTACGTCAGTCTTAAACAGACTAAAATCGCACGCGTTCCCAGGGACCGGTACCCAGGGGTTGGTAACTATTTCTAACTATATTAACCTAAAAACGGTTTCCTTACTCCTTGCAGTGATGTTGATCTGCGACGTTAATTCGTTTCCTAGTCGTTTGTCCACACGGAGTAGACTTATGGCCTCATATTACCAGGGCTTGTTGATGTATTACACAGAAATGAAATGAGTAATGAATTCTATTGATTATTACTTGTTTAACGGCATGTCATGAAAACAAATGATTAAATATTATTGTTCTCCACTCAACGTGTAACATAGACGAACAATGCTTTACTGTCGTAGTTATATATATATTAGTATATATACTAATATTTTAAGCTAAGGAGTGTGTTTGGTTGAACACTCTAATCTTAAGAAGTACTGGTCCGATATTAAAAATTCCGGGCGAACCTTTTCCCTATAGCCCGGATATTGAGGAAGGCATAGGCTTATAACAACCGCAAGTAACACCGGGCGAAGCTTTCTCTATTATTCGTGGTGAAATAGTCCGGCCCAACGCGACCCATCACCTGCGGAGCGCCCTGAAAATGTCTGTACACATTCATACAAAACATCTTCATAGATACATATATTTAGTAGTATGTGTGTACACTACCGATATAGGGAACCTCTATACGATTGATATGTACTGTGTAGGCAAAACCCTTATGCGATAACAAGCAATACAATGGTTATAATATTGTGCAATTACTATTCATATAATTGATAACATTTACAATGAGTATGAGTGGGCATTCTATCGGAAAGACATTCATATGTTTTCCTTTAGCGTAAATTCTTAGAATTGTATACATCGCAAATAAAAAGATAATTTATTTGCAGTTAAAAACAATTGAGGACGGTATAAAAATATCTACCTACTAATTTTATCGGTACCACAGTTCTCGACCGCCTGACCGCTAAAGTTATGTGCCAGCCCACTAATATTATAAACGCGAAGGTTTGTAAGTACGGATGGATGTTTGTTACTCTTTCACGTAAAAACTACAGAATGGATTTTAATGAAACTTTACAATAATATAGCTTATACATCAGAATAACGCATAAACTAGAATTTATAAAGATACAATTCACACAATATATTTGTGGCTTGATCTATATGACTCACTGTTTTCTTAACGTGAACGGGCTATACCAGGTATGTAGGTTATCAATAAAAAAAGTCCCGTCACATGTTCTATCTCTTATCTTCATACGACGACAAAGTCAAATAATACAGTATTGACATATAGTTTAGTAATTTTTATAAGAAAAAGTACGAGAAATAGTTTTTAAATACTTTTTCATATCTGTTGAGAATCTGGATTGATTTTGAATCACGCAAAAATGGTTTCCGATTGCATCTACATTCTTACATCATTAATATCATCAGTCCACTTCTGGATATAAACACACTTCACCACTTAGTTCGATCCTCAGCTTCTTGCATCCAGCTCCTGCCAGTCGTCTTGCGCAAATCATCGTCGACGTCCTTGGTTTGCCGAAGCGCAGTAACCACTCAATACTTTTATATCAAACATGCAATGTATATACGATATTTGTAGCACTATTATTACTGATATTTCTCACACTCTTGAGAAGTTCCAGTTAATCAGTCGCTAGTGGCAAATAATTTTTTGCATATCATTTTAAAGACAGCAAAAGTTTCATGTTTTTGATTAATGACTAACTTTGCTTATAAACTTGAATCCCTCAAGTAATCTGTGGAAAACGTAGTGGGTACTATATTTATGTCGTTTAGCTTTTAATAACAACCCTATTTACATTTCATATACTTTTATATACCACCGTTTGTGTTCCCTACCTGAAAAAATAAATAAATAAGACTAGGTTCTACAATACTCGTATCAGCCATCTCTTGATAAGGTTTAATGTATCAGGAACTAATTTAAATTCATAATCAAGAATAACTTACCAAAAAATGATGTAAGAAACATGATGTCAGTACCAAGTAGACTGTTCTCTGGGTCAAGTTGCTCAGCCGTGCCTTCCGTGGGCTCCACAGTCACGAATGCTGCGAACGTGGGCTGATGAGGAGGGGGACCCTGCATCTGTGTAAACATGTTATAGTTGAATTATCTCAATCATAATGAAACGTATGTACAGACTAGCTGTGCCTTTTGGTGTTATCCGCGCTGAAACAACAAACACGGTTAAAACCGCGGGACGAAGTTAGTCTAAAAGAAGTAGCCCGAGTTACTGCTAAAAACATCAGCTATCTGTCAGTCAAAGTGCCGTCAATACACAGTACAGCCGTTCCTAAGATTAAAACAAAGAGAAAGACAAAGTTTTTATAAGTTACCTTTTTGATGTAAGTACCGTATATACTTTGATATGCATTTATATATTCATCTTCCTAGCCTTTATTATTCCCAAGATTTGGGGTCGGCTACTAGTTCAACTGGTTTTACCTGAATATCAGTTTTTACACGGAGCGACTAGCATCGGACTTCCGCAACCCTGAGGGTTAACTGAATTCGAAGATTGAACTAGTTGCCTGTATATTCCGCAGTCGGCGAACAGGGCGATGGAGGCGCGCCTACCAGCGCCTCATGTCGCCCTGAGTGTGGCTGCGCATGTGCGGGACGGGTTTTCCCCTCCATCCGCTTCAAAGGCCAGCCGCGAGGGGGCGACGTTACGCGTGTACCGTACGTCGCCTAAATTGAGAGTTTAACACCAGGAGACGTTGCCCGCTTCAGTGCGGGCAGGCGCTAAGAGGGGTCCGGATGGCTTAAGAAAGCGTTTCCCGGATTCCTCCCGTCTGAGGCGCAGAGTGGCACACCGTGTGGGTTTAGTCGGTTCGATTCCGACACATCGCCCCGCCGCAAACCCTGGTGGGGTGAAGGCCCGAGGGGGTTTCCATACGTAAAAAAAATGCCAGTATATTTGAGGGCACTGACTTCCCAGTAACGATTGCAGTAACGATTGCCAAAGATGTTCATGACAACCGGAACCGACGTTTTAGCGTGCTCTCCGAGGCACGGGCAGGAAACACCGCCATATTCCATATTCCGGGCTGCTATTAAGAATTTCTTGTAAGAAAAAACCAGCTGCAGTCCGACTGGCCCGACCGGGAATCGAACCCGAACCTCTTGATCTGCAGTCGCTTACGCTAACCACTAGACCAACGAGGCAGTCATATGCATTTATATATTGTATGGTATTATATATTTTCATTCGTTATGTGAGTGTTTAAATATATATAAAACCACACCTAAAATGTATATCGTAAGTTTTATTATACTTAACGACAACTGTCACAGAGAACAAGTTATATATTAAGGACTATATTAGGTAGACTACACGGGTGGCCTAGTGACTTAAAAGATCGCCACGCCGCTTCTTACTTCGCCAAGTGTAGTGGGTTGAAACCCACATGGGACAATACTTTGGGTGATATACAAATTGTTGTTCTGAATCTGGGTGTTCTTTGCGTTAATTTTATGTGTATTTTTAAAGTCCCCCGAGACACATTTCTATTGCGGGAGATGTCTTTAAAAAAGAAACACTAAGAATTTCAATAAGGGAACAATGATTTTAAGATAATTGCCTCGTGATATTTTCTATTAAATCGTTGTTTACGTAATCAGGTTATCGTTTATTGACTTGACATTTATGTTTATCTAGTTCATATTCATAGAGGATGTATTATCCTCTTACGTCATAATTATATCTACATAAAATATATATAAGCATCGAAATTAACCTATGTAATCAAATAATAATATATGTAACAATAATATATATTAAAAAATATATATATTTTATATGTTATCAGTTTTCTAGTACCCATAATACAAGCTATATGAGTCGTCCAGTAGGTACATTTTCTGCTTAGTTTGGGACCAGAAGGCGATGGTATGTCTGAAATAAATAATAAAAAAATTAAATAAATATTTCAGACATCTACCACTAGTCCCAAACCTACTGGACGATTTATATAAATACATACATATTATACATAGAAAACACCCAAACTCCGAAACAAATATTTGCAGATCACACAAAAGTTTGGTCTGAGGTCACCGAGTTAGTCAAATTCAGAATTCCGAGAAAATCCACACGACATGACTTGAATTCTTAAAACGTCATATTGACGTCAATACAACTCTGTACAAGGTTCATTTAAAATGTGGCTAAAAAATAACAAACAAAATAAAACCAACACATTTAGTTTTTGTTATTCTTGACGCAAATTATATTATTTTTCTCACGCCCGAATAAACTATACAACAATATATAAACATGAGATGCGAAAATAAGTCTAAACTTACAAAAGCAAATAAAACAGTTAAAACTATCATTTATGTACTAAACTACATTATACCGTGGGAGAGCCACGCTTCGGCATGAATGGGCCGGCTCGACCGGAATGATACCACGGCCTCGCAGAAAACCGGTGTGAAACAGTGCTTGCGCTGTGTTTCACCGAATGAGTGAGGATACTGGAGGCCTATATCCCAATCCCTCACCCCATCCCATCAAACGCCGGCAACGCACCTGTGACGCCTCCGGTGGTTGCAGATGTCCATGGGCGGCGGTAATCGCTTACCATCAGGCGATATGTTAGCTGTTTTGCCCACGACTCCATAAAAAAAATTAGCTAACCACGAATCGTGATCACCTAAAATAGCACACACAATTTAATTTTACATTCAACATCCCATTGTTTAGCCTTTCATCATCATCATCATCATCATCATCGTCATCATCACGATCATCAAAAGCCTTTAACAATCCACTACTGGACATAGGCCTTTCTTCAGAAATGAGGTCTTAGCCTATTATATCACGGTGGCCAGTTGGGTTGTTCCATGATTGGTTTTAAGTTAAGTCTTTCTTCTATTTGTAGTTATGTTGTCCAGCTTAGTTTGGCCTATTAGTCGCCTCTTACGATACCAATAGGATGAAATGGGATGAAAATAAACATTTCGGACATCTAACACAACGCCATCTAGTCCCAAGCTAATCAGAGCTTGTGTTATGGGTACTGGACAACTGATATAAATACATATATACTTTTTTTGTAAATATGTACATATATATTATTCACAGAAAAAATCCAAACGGCGAAACAAATACTTGCAGATAATACAAACATTTGGTCCTACCCGGGAATCGAACCCGAGACCTCAAGCACAACAGTCGCATACGCTACCACTGCGCCACCGAGGGAGTCAAATATCAGGGATGTGATATGCCGTATTCTCGAAAACGAGAGTTTGGCGAAACCGAACGCAACGCCGAATGCATTCACCGTGACGTTCAAGTATATGTGAAATAAACTCACACTAGGCCCTGTGAGAAATCTATATATAATCTATTCTTTCTATATATATACTTTTTTGTTGACTACACGGTTGGTCTAGTGGTTTCAGTGGTCGCCACACCGCTTCCTGCTACACCAAGTGTTGTGGGTTCAAATCCTACATGGGACAACACTTTGTGAGATCCATAAATTGTTGTTCTAAGTCTGGGTGTACTTTGTGTCCGTTTCATGTATGTTTGTAAAGATCCCCGCGACACAGGAATGTATTTTCCTAATGCGGGAGTTGTCTTTTAAGAAAAAAAAAAAAAAAAAAATGAAAGTCGTTTCAGTAACACTATTTATGATTCAAGAACGGCTGAACCGATTTAGCTGAAAATTGGAGGTAGCTTAGAACCAGAAGACGGATTAACAATACTGTTTAAATAGATTTTAATTTTACTTTACCGCAGGTAACACCGCTGGGCCCAGGTAGCTTAATATAATTATTTTATTTTTTCTTTTTATCGATTTTTAATTTGTTTGTTTTGTTTTTCACTGTCAGGTAATTTTTATATTTCATGTTTTTGTTAATTAGTTTAATGTGTTTTTACCACTTTAATTAGCTATAAATAAATAAAAAAAGTTGTAAAAATTGTTTTTTGCAATTTCATAACAATTCTTCGTATTGTTTGTTTAACCAGCCGTTACACAATATATTCAACTTATGTAATTGTTTTGTACTCTTGAACTTGGCCGTTTAAATTAATTATTATTATTTAAATGGAGTTAATATCATTATAATATTAAAGCTACAAAAATTTTAAGTGTCTGTTTATAATTTCAAATTAACAGCTTTCCACTAAATGCATATGTCGGTATTTACGGTATTTAATTTATCTAATAAATTTTAAATTTTTTTATTTGTTTGTTTGTTTGTTTCTGCTAATCTCTTAAACGGCTGGACATATTTTGACGAGAGTTTTACTGGCAGACAGCTGATGATATAAGTAGTAATTTAGGCCACTTTAGACTACCTGCTCCTTGCTGTGCTACCCCATCTGAGCTCAGGTTTTTTACTCTTATGTGGCATCATACCTCCTAAACAGATGGACCAATTTGGATTTTTTTTCTTTTTATTTGAAACCATGTTTTCTAGCAATGGTTCTAAACTATACAAGATGAAAATCAATTCAGCTAATCCGAAGCTAAAACCATTATAACATTTGATTAAAAAGGTATTCTTATATAATATAAAAAATACATACCAAAAAATAAATAACTTGTGCAGAATTCATACAGATACCACCAGTGGCATGTCGGACTTGAACCGACTAAAACCGCACGCCGTCTCAGGTACTAGAAGCCGGGGAACCAGGTACACCTTAGCAAGAAAAATCCCTGGAACCCCAATGTACTTCGTGCCACCTGCGGTTCGTAGATGGCCCCCACTGTGTGGGAACCCCGATGTTCCCTTTACTATGCCCCTGCGCGCACGCGGCAGATAGTGCGCGCCTCCACTCGAGCCTGCTTCTGCTAGGTTAACAGATAGTTCCATCTGTCACCCTCAAGCTTGTGCCTATGGAGGACGGGGATGGTTCTGATATCTCTGATGTTGCTACCCTATAAGTATAACACTTCAGTGTCTTTTAAATATTTCAGACATCAGTTCTATTAGTCAATTTGGCTGTTATAGTACAAACTCTACCAAGTTTGAAGTTGGGTGACTTTGTAAGTCAACTGTCTGAAAATATCTCTTGTTTATCAGCTTTCATAAATACTCAGTATTCAGTATGTAATGTTACTTCCTACCTGTGGTAGATCTTCTCCCTCCATTTGCTTCTCTCTCTGAACTTCCTCATATGTGGGTAGTTTAGAGTTTGCAGCCACATCATAAGGTGGTGGTGCTGAGAAGTCAGCTTGTGGCGGCGGTATATCTTGGAGATTGTCTAAAAACATTACATTAACTTAATACAATAAAACTTATGGCTATGATGTCTGCACTGCTGAATAATTAGTGTGTATATCAATTGCTGCTGTAAAAAGTAGCATTAGGTTCTTTTGATAATATAACCTACATAACTGTAAATAAACATCATCACAAACTCAATTTATATTTCTCCAATTTATAATTAGAATAGGATTGATGAGGAGTTGGGGCACCGGCCTCCAGTACCTTCACTCACTTGGTAAAATACAGCGAACACAACTGTGTTATGTTATGTTGTGTGAAACTCAGACCTGTTTTCTGTGAGGCAGTAGCAACACTCTGATTGAGTCGGCCCATTCATGCTGAAGAGTGGCTCTCCCAGGGTAAAAATCATTATCAACAGTCTTTAACAGTCCACAACTGGACAGACTTCCAAAGGAAGTTTTGGCCCATTATACACTTTGACCAAACAGGTTAGAATAGGGTTTATTTCAAGTTTGTCCGGGTGACGTAATAAAGAGATTCCCGGGCCACTGTCGACTCATGCGCAGAGAGGCACACTGCGTGGTTTTAGTTGGTTTGATACCGACACACTGCACCACTGCAAACTCCCATGGGGTCGAGACCCCCTTGGGCCCCCAGTGGGTAATTTAAGTTTGCCTTCTCTTTGCAGTGACGTTGTCCTTTAGCCTCTTTGTTGCTTCTATATACAACCATGGGAAGAATAAAAGTGGTATTCTTCACCATACTTTCACACACAGTTCATGTTTATACACTTATTCTCATCAATGTTGATTAATTCATACAACATTGCTTGAGTGCAGTGTTATTATTTTACTGCACTGATTATTCTTACCTATTCAATATGCATAAAAATTTTTCTTATTATTGTGTGTTTAAAAATAATTATATATTGAATAAAATTTAAAATTATAGATTTAAACAATAGTTTTGCATTTATTCTCTTTAATTTTAGGTGCATATTTTTATAGAGCACTATAATTTTTACCCCAATTAGATTTTTTGCATAATATGATTTTATTGCAACAATAAAACCAACAGGAAGGGCAACTACAAAAATCATAAAAAAATAACTCATAGTGACTTCACTATTGTTGTGACTAATAAATTAAAAAAAAGACCATATAGTATGTTGCTACTTACAGGTAAAATCAAGTACATAATGGATTAGAATACAAGGATAAAAATAAAAATAAAATCTGTTCCATGCTTAAATGTCAACAAAGTGAGTCACTTCCGACTGGTACCCCTAATCGAAGTAAGATTGTTATCACCTAACTACAATATGCAAATCTAACGTCACCAAAAGGAATATGGAATATAACTTACTTATATCAATAAACGGTGGAGGCATGCCGTGATCTATATTAGTCGTCGGCAACATCACTCTTAAATGAGCCGATGGTATATTATCACTACGGGGATGGCTCTGGAACAACATTATATTGACTTTCACATATCACATCTAAGTACCATAGCAGTTACATAAATAAACAACACGATAAAAAATGACACGACGTACCATTGTCTATAATTTTATTTTGCGATTATTCAATATTGCACTATCGCACTGTTCACAAAAGTGGATAACCCGTATACAACACTATTTTACCGTTTAGATACAATTAAATAATAATGCTAGCATTGTTCAAGGTTTTTCCAATAGTTTAGCAATCAAATCAAACTAAGAAGGCGCACCTCACTCAATCACTCAATTTAAGTGAATGACGTTTAATTTCAACGTTCAATTATTAAAATACTAATTCGTTTTTACAAGCTCATTTACTTTTTAATTTTTATAACCTTTACTTGAATGAAAATTAAATTAAAAATGTTTTAATATTATGATTTTATGATGATTGATAATATCAATTATATTTATAATATTAACGCTAACAAGAAGTTAAATTGTTCTACAAAAGTTTTTGAAATATTTCTGAACGCATTGCTATAAAAGTCAATAACAATGGTGCTTTTAACACAATCGATAAAGTGGGTTTTAAAATCTCTTTGTACGCCTGAAATACTTGAATTCTCATGAAGGGAAGCAACAAACGCGTTATGTCTTGGTTTCTTATATGGCTACAAGAAAGCAACTGTTTTGAATACGTTAAATATCCAGCAAACTCTAAATGGAATTAGGAATAAGGAAGAAAAATAAAAATGAATCTTGAAGTTAACAGCATGTCATATAATAAAACACAAAATTTATACAGCATATATAAACAGCTTATATATTTTCATAGTGGCACCATTTAACCCCTCTGTCAAAATCAAAATAATGTCAAAACAATACAATATGGTTGTCTTTACCCTCCTGTGTAAACGCAGGTGATAATTTCACAATTAGTAAAAAAAACTTGTGTTGGTTTTCATGATTAGCGGTTTAGTTAATTTTAAATCATGAAAACGGCTTTGATGGTGGCTGAAAAGCCATCTTTAGCTCAAAATCTCGCTAACTTACTGAGCAATTCGAAATGTACCACAAATAAAGGTTTGTCATGAATTCAATTGTCTACGATTCAATCGAATTAATTTGATTAACTAAACACACTTTATTTTTCTAGCATCTAACTCTGCTTGCTCGGTACATGAATGGAATGGAACTTTTAAAAATGAACCTGTTCATTTTAAAATGACTTCAGTATGTGGTCACGTTATGAGCTTGGATTTCACCGGCAAATACAATAACTGGGATAAGGTGGATCCTGTAGAATTGTTCAGTTGTCCCACTGAAAAGAAGGAGGCTATGCCTAGGTTGAGGATACCGGCGTTTTTAGCTCAAGAGGCAAGAGGCTGTGACTATCTCATTTTATGGCTTGATTGTGATAAGGAAGGCGAAAACATTTGCTTTGAAGTAAGTTTGAAATCCATTGCGTTTCTCATTACCTGCATAAATTTTCTAATTAAAAACACTATTACAAACAAGCAAAAGTTTCAAAAACTATGCAAATACTTATGATACTATATATATATTTCGAACATCTAACATGCAATGCCAACTAGCTTCAAGCTAAGTAGAGCGTATATTATGAAAGCTAGACTGATTGACCCAAACTTCCAAACAAATATTTGTAGCCCGATACTGAGAACTCCAAAGTGTAGTTGTTGGCTATTGTAAATAAAAACTGATGACTCATTCATTAAAACAAATATTGCAAGATAAAATGATTACAGTTTTTCTTTTGTATTACAATTTTTAAGCAAATAAACAATGAAATATATTGCTCAATTGTGTAGTCTTAAACAGAGATGTCACAAGTTTGTATTTAATACATTTTTCATACAAAGTTATCATTTTGACAGATGGTAAAAGTAACTAATTTAACTTAAGAAGTCAATTATCCTTTTTAAAGAGATATGTCTAGCAATTAGTGATCCCGACTACAAAGTCAGAGATACATCTCATCAGCTTTATGATGCATAGTCACATAATGACTGTAAAAGTAAGATTTAAAATATAGATTAGATGAATATTAGGCCAAAACCTAGGATATGGGTAATTACATTGAAAAAATAATTTCTGTTTGGTCTTAGTAGTAGTTTAGCCTGTTTGTTCGGCTAATCTCCTTGAAATGCTTTACAAATTTTGACAGGTTGTTCACTGACAGGTAGCTGATGATATATTTAAAAATGAGTAGTGTCCACTACTCATTTTTAAACTAACCTTGCCCAGTAGCATTACCAGTAAGTAGTTGTTGTTGTATGCGACTGTTGTGCTAGAGGTCACAGGTTGGATGACGAGCCGGACCAAATGTTTGTATGATCTGAAAATATTTGTTTTGTAGTTCGAGTGTTCTCCATGTATAATATGTATGTATTTACAAAAAAGAAGTATATATGTATTAATATCAGTTGTCTAGTACCCATAGTACAAGCTCTTCTTAGTTTGGGACTAGATGGCGTTGTGTGTAAGATGTCTGAAATATTTATTATCATTATAATAATATGTTTGAACATGGAGATGAGATCTAATAACATTTTAATAATTTTAGGTGATGAGTTGTGTTCAACCCTACATGAAGGGGGATGTCTGTTCACCCCTAGTGACATACAGAGCAAAATTCTCAGCCATTACAGAGAAAGATATTAAAGCAGCTATGTTAAACTTGGTCAGGCCTAATGAAAATGAATCTCGCAGTGTTGATGCACGCCAAGAGCTGGACTTGCGTATTGGATGTGCTTTCACTCGTTTTCAGACTAAGTACTTTCAAGGTAAGTAACTTTTAGACTTGATTATTCTTTTTGATCTATAATTCCAAAGACCGGAGCCTCAATGATGAATAAGGATCTTAATAGGCCACCATAATGTGGGTCACCATGCTGCATTATTGCATTGTTGGCATTCGCATTGAGTATAGTGACCACTACTGATGGATTCTCCTCGTGGTTTCCATTAGGCTGAGTAGTCACTTTGGAAGACCCATAGACAAAAAAAATGTGTTGTTGATTATGATGAACGTTTTCATTTAATTATTTTGCTTGCTTGCGTAGGCTAGCAAACATCACGTTTAGACCAATTGTAGCCAAGCGTTATTTAAAAGAGGATTGCAGAAGAAGTTGCGTCAATGCATTCATATTTTGCTAAAAAAGTTGCCATTTTTTGTACGTTATTTTGAATTTTAAGTTGGATTGATATTTTTATTGCATTACTATATGTGTTTCTTTGTGCACTTATAAAGCTATTGTTACAATAGAAATATAAGTTAACCTCTCTATCGCATAAGTTCTATCTGTAACAATATTGACATAAAAAAAACAGTTTCTGAATTGGGTGACATACAAAAAAAATTGTTCATGATATTTCATGTTTCTTAAAGACTTTGAATGAATTATTGATAAAGCTCATTCTCTCAGTTTAGAATAAAAGTTGTTGAATATTACAAATAGCTCCCATACAAGCTTGACTTTATGGAGACAGAGGTATTTTTTTAAGCAACTTCCACCCTTGTACTATTTAATAATATGTCTGTGTCGCGAGAGTATTTACGAAAATACATGATCACACGAAGTGTTGTCCCATGTGAGACTTGAACAATACTCAGCGCTGTAGAAAGCATCGAGGCGATCGCTTAAATCATTGCGATAAGTGAGGTCAAATCTTGGTAGTGACACAACAATGCTACAAGTATGATTTTTGTACTACAGGCAGATATGGAGACCTGGATGCGTCACTCATATCTTACGGTCCATGTCAAACACCAACCCTTGGGTTCTGTGTACAACGACATGACGAGATACAAACTTTTAAACCAGAGACTTACTGGGTACTAAGAGTGACTGCAAGCACTTCGGAAGGTAGAGAGCTGCCATTAGAATGGAAGAGGATCAGGTGTTTTGAAAAAGACATTGCGAATATGTTCCTTGCTGGTATCAAGGAGATAAAAGAAGCTACGTAAGTAGACTTTTGACTATATTTTAACATATTTTCTTCACACCCTGTGTTGTCCGCAGCTAATGGTTTCACATCCTTCAGCATCTCATTGGACCAACTTGTGGTGTACCAATGCTACTATTTGAGGTACGAGATTCCTACTCGTGAACTTTCAGCGAATTCCTCAGCAACGTTGGGTACAAGTGGCACATAGCTGGATCTTAAAACACACTTTGGGTAGGACCAGGTCCAGTTGTGGATGGCTTTCGGTTGAGATGTTGGTAATATTTTCAACATGGAGCTTCTCTTCACAAAGCAGATCACCTACCATGCTCTGATGGACAGATTCTTAGCAGTACTTTCTTGCCACTACACAGATAAATGTTATATAAAAACGTGTTAACTTGCAGTGTGATCAACGTCCAAGCTAAAGAGAAAGTGAAGCCGCGTCCCGTTGCCTTGAATACCGTGGAATTGATGCGAGTGGCCAGTGCTGGTCTTGGTATGGGACCACATCATGCTATGCAGGTACATTAATGATAATAGAATACGTATTGTTTTAGTTTTTGAAACCAGATGCAGTCCAAAAACCTTTCTTGTGTCATTATGCTAAATTTATTTTTCGATAGATAATCTGAAATTGAATAATTTAAGTAATTAAGACCTTGTGTGATAGTGATACATAATGAGACTGTATGTGTATAAGAAGCTTTCTTTAACATGCGTGTTATCAAAGTAACGAATAACGCTCGGCTAGTTAAATTTGCTGAAAGTAATGTTATACCATTTTTATCCTTTTCTGTTGTATATACTAAATTATTAAAACTCACGACATATTCGCTTAAGATTGCTACTGCTGCAGAGGGTCGAATACAGCTACTAGATTAAGCAAACGAATTTTCAAATATATAATAACTATTGCAAAATGAATTATAAAGTACCTTGTCACATTTGCGTCAATACTAGCTGGTTTTAGCGACAATCGCTTCGATCGGATTCCAAGACGCTACATCAAAAGTGAGAGTCATTTGTGATCATCAGTGAATTCGCTGAGATCTATTTGATTTTTACGACACATCGGAAAGATAACTTAAATAACATTGCTTTTTGATTATTAGACATTTCTTCAATTATTTACCTTTCTTTTTTATTTTTTTATAAAAATCTGATTAGAGTAGCTATTCTTCCTAAGAATCAAAGTATTTCCATGACGAATTTGACTGAAATCGGCGCGGCAATTGAGTAGTCAAATTAGTTACTTTTTATCGTCTGTCAATATATATATATATATATACATACACTCATATATATATATATATTCGTTTGAAAAATGTACTAAATGCAAACTTGTGACGTCACTGTTTTAGACCACTGAGTTGAGCAATATATTTATTTCAATGTTTTTTTGATTAAAATTTGTGATAGACATGAAAAGCAGTTATAATTATATTGCTTAATTTATATTTTATATTATATATATATATATATATATATAAATATATATATATATATATATATACATACATATATATATATACACTCATATATATATATATATTCGTTTTAATGAAGGAGACATCGGTATTTATTTATCATCATATGTCATATTATAAATTCAGGAGTGTACTTAAATTGATTGCAACATATCAAAGAGGTAGTTCTACTGCGATAATAGTGTGGTGAATTTCGCATAACAACACAGCAGCGAAACATACTACACCGCCATCTATCGCAAATACACCGAACTACGGAGTAATTACTTATCCTGTACCGCGATATAGAAGTTTTCGCTTCGATTAGCAAATATACAACTTTCTCACATCAAACGTCGGGTTACGGACCGCCAGGCATAAGCGTCCTTCCTTTGTGTTGGAGGAATATAACACCCGTACCTCCACAATAGTAAAAACATTTTTCTTTATTCATAGGTAGCGGAAAGATTATACACACAAGGTTATATATCATATCCACGTACTGAAACTACCAGTTATCCAGAGAACTACGACCTAATGTAAGTACCACTTTTATATAAACCTATGTCTTTACATTAGCAACAGCCTATAATAACACACGTAGACCTCTCCTTAGAGCCTTTGGCCTAAAACATCACGTTGACCAGACGGATTGCTATTGGGTTTGTTTTATCTCTTTGCAGTGATGTTGATCTGCGTCTGTATGTTTTTTTTTCTTTTTTTTTATATTTAAGCTTCCAAAAAGACTGCCCTGCCTGATGGAAAGCATGAGCAGAATCCAAGAGTGGTGGTCACCATCCTCAATGCGAAAAAGAAAAATGCAGCATGGTGACCCACACTATGGCGGCCTGGGGGGAAAGGGGATGGTGAGGGGGATAGGGGGCGTTGGATTGGGGTATGCTCACTCACTCGATGAAACACAGCGTAAGCGCTGTTTCACACCGGTTTTCTGTGAGGCCGTGGTATCACTCCGGTCGAGCCGGCCCATTCATGCCGAAGCGTGGCTCTCCCACGGTATGTTTGCTTCCTTAATCACATTTTACGACATCCATAAGATGAATCAGAGTGATACTCTAACTACTCTAAGCGTCGCCATGCTGCATTATTGCATTTTCTGCATTCGCAATGAGTATGGTGACCAACACTCTTGCAGTCTGCTTACGTTTCCACCAAGCATAGCTGAGTCATTACTACACTAAGACAGGCAGAAATCGCCTTTTACGACATTTACGGAATAAGTAAGGGTGGTGACGCTCTCGGAGGGGGACCGAGAGAGATTTAGAATTCTCCCGTTCCGACCGGCCCGAGAACGGGCCAGATATGGCCTCAGGCGCTGGAGATGGCAAAATGATCTTTGTCCTCCATAAGCGCAAGCCTGCGGGTACAGATGGCCTCATCTGTCATCCTAGCAGGACCCAGGTGGGATAGCGCGCGCTCCACACCACTCGCGCCCCACCTTTTTGGACAGCAATGGCAACGACAGGGTTTTCACAAGTTTTCAAATCGTATGTGGCCTGAGGTACGTCGGGGTTCCGGGTTTTTCCTTTCTAAGGTGTACCTGGTTTCCCAGTTCCTAGTACCCGAAACGGCGGTGCGGTTTCAGTCGGTTCGAGTCCGACATGCCACCAGGTGGTGGTATCCGAGGGGGTTTTCTCACGAGGAAAAAATAAATGGGGTTGTGATACTCTGTATTCTTAATTCTCCGTCACCACATGAAACCTTTCAAAATCTAAATTTTGAACAAAAAGCTGATGCAAACAATACTCTAATTTTCTGTTAGCTCTAACATAATCTATTGAAAGGTACCTTATTACGTTTGCGTCAATACTAGCTGGCCTTAGCGACAATCGCTTCGATCGGATTCCAAGACGCTACATCAAAAGTGAGAGTCATTTGTGATCATCAGTGAGTTCGCTGAGATCTATTTGATTTACACGACACGCACATACTTTACACTTTCGTACAGTTGATAAAATAAATGTTAATTGTACTTACTTTCAAGGCATTTTTACTCCATTATAAATCAAAATTTATAATAAAATATGAATTACAACTTATACGTATAATATTCTTATAATTTGTGCACGGTACTTACAATAGCGAGACTTGCGCGCAAGTATCAGCAAACATTGTTTAATTATCGCTAATTGCCTTTTAAATTGCCTGCCATTTTAAATAAAATCCTTAAAAACCAAAATGCTCTAAATAAGTAACATATAAAGGTTTTTACAACTTCCGCATTAGGGATATACATACATTCCTGTGTCACGGGGATCTTTACAAACATACATGAAACGAACACAAAGTATACCCAGACTTAGAACAACAATTTATGGATCACACAAAGTATTGTCCTGTGTAGGATTTGAACCCACAACACTTGGCGCAGTAGGAAGCGGTGTGGCGACCACTGAAACCACGAGACCAACCGTGTAGTCATACTATACTTTGAAAGAACAAACAAAAACTTTTGAAAACAACTCGTACACTTAATATAAAATAACATTTTGTATAAATATACCTAAATCCAAAAAAAAACAACCTGTATTTCTATAGGGATATTTTTTCTGGGAGAAAATGCAATGTTGTTATGTTCAGGGGAACCCTGCGTCAACAGCAGAACTCGAACAAATGGGGGGCAGAAGTGCGGGCCATCATCGCCAACGGTATCAACCGGCCGAAGAAAGGACGCGACGTGGGTGACCATCCTCCCATCACGCCCATGAGACCTGCTTGTAAGTCATTCATCCATATACTCCTCAAAATACAGCTTGACCTCGTAACAGCTGTCACTAATGTCATTTACGTGCATATTTTTTTTTTTACTTCTATACTAATATTATAAATGTGAAAGTTTGTTAGGATGTTTGTTACTCTTTTACGCAAAAACTACTGAACGGATTTGGATGAAACTTTACTGTAATATAGGTGATATATCAAAATAACACATAAGCTACTATCTGCAGCGATAACCGACATAAACGCGGGCGGAGACGCTGACAACAGCTAGTATTTTCATATTTTTAATGTATTGCGTTTGATTTATGATAAAACTGGCGCGTTAAGAATGAAATGAATGATGTTCTCCTAACCGATTACGGCTGCAGTGACTAATCTCGATGAAGACCAGCCAACTACGCAGGAGATATTATTCTGCACAAGTGTGTGCCTAATTACATGTACACTCTCTGTTCCCTCACTCTCATAATCCGATAAGAAGGTTATACGACACGAGCGAGGAGAGATCAGGCGCAGTGCCGACATTTTTAAGTGCTCTATGAGGCATGGGGCTAGGACCCCAACTTCCAATCTCCGAGCTGTTGTTAAGTCTTACTATAATAAGAAAAACTTAATAACACTATGGTTCCACCCAGGATTCGAACATGAGACCTCTTCATCGAAAGTCGCGTACCAGTCGCTAACGAGTCAGTTGCAGTTAATTAAATATTGAAATAAAATCACTTATATAAGTGACGTCGTCGATTTGCCGTTTGTCACAGATATCAAGCTATATTTTACGGACTGTAGGCATAACAGTTTTTATCATTCATTCGTTTAGTAAACGGGTTCCGTACCATAAAAGGAAAAAACGGAAACCTTTAGAAAAAGGAGTCTTATTCTCGGTAACGCGTGAAGGTATCAAAATTAAATTCATATTAAATACTTAGGTCAATTGCCCCCTTGAAACTGTGAAAAAAATTAAACTTCTAAACCTACGCAATCAAAAGATACAGACGTGTATGCTGCAAGTTTTCGACACTCGCAAGGAAATCAAAACCTACAGGGTACTTCCCGTGAATTCAGAATCTTGAAATTTGGTACGAAATATCGTCTTATAGCACAGATAAAGGAAAAATTGCGAAAAGCATAAATTGTTAGTTACCTCATATAAATACTTACAGGTTTGTACGGAACTGTGCACAAATCCGACTCGCATTTGGCCGTTTTTTTTAAATGACCAACGGTTTTTGTAACATACTATATTAAAGTTACTTGTTTGCGTCAATACTAGCTGGCCTTAGCGACAATGGCTTCGATCGGATTCCAAGACGCTACATTAAAAGTGAGAGTCATTTGTGATCATCAGTGAGTTCGCTGGGATCTATTTGATTTACACGACAAACGCATGGCTAGATATTTTTATACTACACAAATCAACTATGTGACAAAGAGATTTCGTATCTAACCGAATACATATTAAGGCGATAATGGTTTGTCAAAGACAAATATCTGAGTTTTATCTTTCTTTTTTAGTTTGGTAAATTTTCTAAATAAATGAATCCTAGCTAGACCCTACACTTTCATAAAAATAGGTCCGTTTCCGTGATTCGCATTATATATATACAAGAATTGCTCATCTAAAGGTATTAGATAGATAGATTAAGATGTGTATAAAACTTCTAAAATTAATTCGGCATAACAGCTTGATAGCAAGCGTTTCGTTCTAATCTTTACGCAATCGTTACGTATACGTATACGTGTTCGTTAAGTTGGAATTCTATGAATATATCATAATTTTATTTTACATAATGATTTGCAGTTGACATTTTTCATCTATCTTTCAACTTCTTCGATCGATTATTTTGAACTCTTTTCTAATCTCTTTTAGTTTTATAAAAAGTCAACTTTAAAATTTAGGAATATGATAGAGATGGTTATAGTACTTTGATTACTTTAATTTTTGGACATTTTACACACAACGCCATCTAGTCCCAAACTTAGCAGAGCTTTTTTATGTTACAAGACAACTGACGAGACAAAAATATATACATTTTTTTTTCTAAATAGTTACAAATTATACACCCCAACTCCGAAACGAATATAAACGAATATAGAAACATTTGGTTCAATCCGGCAATCAAACTCACCACCGTGCAGTGAATAATATATTAACCAAGATAACTATTACATTTATAAATACATACAATTATGTTTTTATTCTGTAAATGGCTGTTTGTTCCTCAATAAAGTAAATAAAATGTATCGTCACAGCGGAGTCGGAGTTAGAAGGCGACATGTGGCGTATCTACGACTACGTGACGCGTCACTTCATAGCGACGCTGTCCCGCGACTGCAAGTACCTCTCCACCACCATCACCTTCCAGATCGGCTCCGAGACTTTCTACTACACGGGGAACACGCTCGTCGACGCTGGATATACGGAGATCATGCATTGGCAGGTATACCGCATATCTCCTTATTTACGATACGAACAAAGAAATGAAAGTTTCTCAATAACAGGGTAGATGACACCTTAGTCAAATTCGTTACTTTTATCACCTGTCAAAACGCTTTGTATCAACAATTTACTATATACAAAGTTGTGACGTCATTGTTTTAGACTACTCAATTAAGTTACATTGCTCAGTGTTTATTTGATTTAAATTTATAATAGGAATAAAAAGTTGTAACAATTATTTTTCCGAGATGTTTTGTAATATTTGTTTTAATACCTTTATTATCGGCATCGGTATTTATTCACGATACAATCAACTACCCTATTGCCTGTATTATATCAAAAATTCAAAATATAGACGTGCAGTGTATGCACTTTACAAGCAATTAGGTGTGAATGTAGCTTCTAGCGTTCCTTAGAAGCGTCCCAATTGGCCGTTAAAGTATCACGTCACTTTACCTTTTTTTAGAAGGCAAACGAGCCTACGTATTGACTGATGGCAAGCGATTACCGCCGCCCATGGACACCCGCAACACCAGAGGCGTTACAAGCGCGTTGCCCAGTTACGTTGCATTACAAAGTTTACTTAATCAAATATGTGAAATAAATAATTGCTCGATGGCGCAGTGGTGCTGCATGAGGTCTTGGATTTGCATATATTTGTGCCGGACTTTGGGATTATACTATGAATAATTTTTATGTAAATATTACAAAAAGTATATTATAAGTGTTGTATCAGCCAATTTAGCTTCCTTCGTTTGAAGCTAGATGGCGTTGTGTGTCAGGTGTTCAAAAAATATTTTTGCAATATTGAACTCCACAATGAAATGTCCACAGGCGTTCGGCAAAGACGAGTTTGTGCCGCTGTTGAAGGTAGACGAAGTTCTGAAGGCGCACGACCACAGGCTCGTGGAGTGTCAGACATCACCTCCTGATTATCTCACCGAGTCGGAAGTAAGTTACCGTTTTGTATATACAAATAAATTAAATTGAACATATGGGACTCAGTACCACCGCACGCGTTTCCCTCTCATTATGATCCCGGGTCATATAGCGGGTATAGAAAGCATCTCACTAGGCCGCCCCAGTGTGGGTCACCATGCTGCACTGACCACGTTAGCATTGAGGATGGTGACCACTGCTCTTGAATTCTACTCACTCTAGAGCAATTGAGCTTGTAAATGAGCAACAACAACAACAACAACAACCCATAATGTCCCACTGCTGGATCGTGTCTCCTCTCAGGAGAGGGTTAAGGCCATACGTCCCCACGCTGGCCAAGTGCGGGTTGGGGACTGGCAAGAATACGTTGTGGCTACGTAAATCTTGCCGTTGGATGTTTTTAAGCCGCCCGAAGGCCTCCAACTAAGCTTCACGACTGTTAACGTATGATAACAACCGGGACCGACTGAAACAGAAAACTCGCTTGTACTTCTTCAACATAGAAACTATAAAATTAATATTTAACATTTAAATGCGAATAAATTATCTTAAAATTACGCTAAGGGAGTAAAAAATGTCAAGGAGCTCATTTACATGAGGCGCTCATAGCCCAGTTGCACTCGGTGATTAGAAACAATCATCGAGGGTAAGCAACGACGGCGCGGTCAGTACCTGGATGGGTGACCGCTGGTGGCATGTTACCATGAGCGTCTCCGTGATTCGGAGGTCACGTTAAGCAGTCGGTCCCGGTTGTTATCATACGATAACAGTCGTGAAGCTTAGTTGGAGGCCTTCGGGCGGCTTAAAAACATCCAACGGCAAGATTTACGTAGCCACAACGTATTCTTGCCAGTCCCCAACCCGCACTTGGCCAGCGTGGGGACGTATGGCCTTAACCCTCTCCTGAGAGGAGACCCGAGCCTAGCAGTGGGACATTATGGGTTGTTGTTTGTTTTTTTTTTGTTTTATCTTAACAGAGGGTCAAGTTAAAATTAAAATGGCAAACTATACGTATCGGAAACGTAATGTATGTCTGCTTAGGTGATAACACTGATGGAGAAGCACGGTATCGGCACGGACGCGTCGATCCCCGTGCACATCAACAACATCTGCCAGCGCAACTACGTGACGGTGGGTAGCGGCCGCCGGCTCGTGCCCACCAACCTGGGGATCGTGCTCGTGCACGGCTACCAGAAGGTAAGCCAGATCGGATCGTGCTCGTGCACGGCTACCAGAAGGTAAGCCAGATCGGATCGTGCTCGTGCACGGCTACCAGAAGGTAAGCCAGATCGGATCGTGCTCGTGCACGGCTACCAGAAGGTAAGCCAGATCCGTTTCATTTATCAAGAAGTGAAGTTCCATTTTTAATCGACTTCAAAAAACGAGGAGGCTCTCAATTCGACTGTATTTTTTTTATGTTTTTGTTACTTCGTAATTTTCCACTTGGTGAACTGATTTTGATGACGATTTTATTATTTGAGAGTGGTGCCTCCCGTGTGGTCCATTTTAATTCGTTCCAGTTCCTGAAGTTATTTTTTTTTGTTAAAATTTTAATTATGGTATTATTGTTACATGTTATGTTCGATGAATTTAAGAATTAAACCTTTCGACGAGTGAAAGAGATCATTGAAAGCACGAAAATAACACGGAATAATAGATTATGCATGTTTTTTTAATTCTTAATCTGATTATTGACGTCTCTTTAACAAAGAAAAGAAAATATAAATACGCTTAAAAATAATCTAAATAATTTTCAAAGTTAAATTTAAAATAGTGACTAAACTTGAGTTCTTTAAACGCTGCCATTTTGCGCGCGCTTTGACACAGCCAATGACCACATTGTCGTTTCGTGTTTGTTTGAAATACTATTCAGTGTTTAGGTTTCTTTATACTTATTTACAGTTTTAATTGCAATAAAAATCATGGTAGAAGGTAATTTTTCTCAAAAACTACTAACACAGTTTGAATTTGGACTCCGATAGTTTCGATGAACTGACTATCGACGTCACATTTCGTTTCGACCATTTACAAATACGAATAGTAACGCATTTTACAAGTTTGAATTTCCCTCCCTTAATTTTCACTTTTTATTTAATATTTTCTGGGTTTAAATAATCACAAATAAAAAAAAAATACCTTTTAAGTATATTGTAACGACAATAAAGAATCTAGAAATAAATATTTGAGACAAATAAAAATTAAATACATATACCCTATTCTTGCTGAGGTCGTTGAGGTTAATTACTGATGTCACTAGATATTTATCGCACTATACCTCAATCTTAAGCGAACTGCGGCACGCGAGACCCTTTTTATTCGTTACTAGCTTATACCTCGCATTGTACATTTGCTTTGCTCGCATTTAATAAACAGTATCCTATGTTACTTCTATACCTCCAAGAGTATGTGTACAAAGTTTCATAATGATCGGTTTAGTAGTTAAACATGAACTCGTTACAAATAAAATTACATTCACATTTATAATAGTAATATGATTATATGCCGCTATTACTAGTACATTCGAGAAAGGTTAATGACCGGTTCTAAGAACGCTGTCGAACGTACCCGCGACAATCGATCTATGATTATAATTCAACGCTATGTTTTTGGATGTAAGGTTCATTATTCTGTGCCTCCAAAAACGAACGTGAACTTTCATGATGTTTAACCCGTGTTTTAGTCTTTTTTGTCTGCAATGACCTTTCTTCGTAACACTGCAATCTTTGCGTAAATAGTCATACCTTCTGTCGAGTTATAAAATAACAAATCTAGCTTTCAAATTACACTAAATATGAATAATATAGGTACTCATTTTATTAACTCACGTGCTTTCTTTTAAATGGGCACAACTTACATTTGCGTCAATACTAGCTGGTCTCAGCGACAATCGCTTCGATCAGATTCCAAGACGCTACATTAAAAGTGAGAGTCATTTGTGATCATCAGTGAGTTCGCTGGGATCTATTTGATTTACACGACACATTCATATTTGCCAAAAGACATGTGCATCCTAGCCTCTTTGACCTATGGCAGTATTGTTCCCTCCTATGCGAGACTATTAAACTGATATACGTTCATTCTTAGTTCTGCTGAAGACAACAACAATAAATAAACAGCCAGTACAGACAAGTAGCGTAAACTATCTATCAATCTATTCCACTAAAATATTGTACCCTCCTGAAAAAGTGAATGAAGGTCAGTGTTAATCTAATACCTTTAAACGAGCATTTTAATATATATGATTCGGATCTCGAAAACGGCTCTTACAATTTTCACGACATTTAGTATGCAGGGGTTTTCGGGTATGATACATTTGTGAAGCTAAGATTTATTTTTACATAATTTACCAAGAAAAAAAAACAAGCAAAGATCGGTAGTCCAGACATTCGTTTTTATAAGATTAACACTAATAATTTTAATTAACACTGTATTATTTTCGATACAATAAAATATTCTGCACATAACTCTAAACTAAACGCTAATTAATTCCGTATTAATGCCTACAGATCGATCCGGAACTGGTTTTACCAACGATGCGATCAGCCTTAGAAGAGCAGTTGATGCTCATTGCAGCCGGTCGCGCTGACTTCCACGCAGTACTGGCACACACTACTGAGATATTTCGAAGGAAATTCCAGTACTTCGTTAGATCCATCGAGGCTATGGACCAGCTCTTTGAGGTCAACTTCTCATCTCTCAAAAGCAGCGGCAAAGCTTTGTCCAGGTGTGGGAAATGCAGGCGGTATATGAGATATATTCAGGTATGTATGAAGTACAAAGTTTGGTGGCGGATTAATAATTAGATCATAACCACCTCTATTGATCTTATAGGTGTCGTAATAGTCGAGTAAGAGAGCAAACTGCATACGACAATAACACTGCAAAAAGAGGGAAATCTTAAAAGAATTAATATTAAACATATACTATTCTATACAAATCCTAGAGGCGCTCATAACCCAGTTGCACTCGGTGATTAGAAACACTCACCGAGGGTAAGCAACTGCGTCGCGGTCAACCCCTGTATGGGTGACCGCTTGTGGCAAGATACAATGAGCGTCTCCACGATTCGGAGGTCTCGGTCTCGGTTGTTATCATAGGATAACAGTCGTGAAGCTTAATTGGAGGCCTTGGGGGGCTTAAAAACATCCAACGGCAAGATGAGAACAGAAGACGTAGCCACAACGTTGTGTTGCCAGTCCCCAACTTGCACTCGGCCAGCATTGGGACTTATGGCCTTAACCCTCCCGAGGGGAGACCCGAGACCAGCAGTGGGTTGTTGATGATTACCAACCCAATAATTATATACTGCTGTGCTTAAGGTTTCGGGTTCGATTCCTGGGTCGGACGAATTGTTTGCATGATCTGCAAATATTTGTTTCAAACTTTTGATGTTTTCTATGTATAATATTTACAAAAAACTATATTATATACTTTTTTGTATATAGATACATATTATATATAGAAAACACCCAAACTCCGAAACAATAATTTGCAGATCATAAAGACACAAATGTTGTTTTTATGACCCGCCAAATTTTTTTTTCGGCGTTCTGGTGGATGTTTCGGACCAAAGTCCGATAGTCGGATACGCTACCATCCGCATGTCGTTATATTAGCAGCTACCGGATTCCTCCCGTCTAAGGCACAGAATTGTACACCGTGTGGTTTTAGTCGGTCCGATTCCGATACCACCCCCCACCAACCCCCGTGGGATGACGGCCCGTGGGGCTGTAACCAGGATAAAAAATTAAGGTTAATTAAGCTAGGTGGCTGCCACAGACATCATGGTATATGAGTAATAAGGTGAATGTAAGGGGTTGTTGGTGCAGGCGAAGCCGGCACGCCTGCACTGCTCGCACTGCGACGACACGTACGCGCTGCCGCAGAACGGCACCGTGCGCATCTACCGCGAGCTCAAGTGCCCGCTCGACGACTTCGAGCTGCTGTCCTGGTCCTCCGGCAACAAGGGCAAGAGCTTCCCGCTCTGCCCCTACTGCTACAACCACCCGCCCTTCAGGTGACCTACACACCTTGCATCACTTGTGCGCCGAGCGTTGTGGGTACAAATCCCACACGGAACTACACTTTGTGTCATAAACAAATTGTTATTCTGAGTGTTTGTGTCTGTTTCATGTATGTTTGTAAAGTCTTTTACGACACGTGATTTATTAGGTAGACAGATAGATAGAAAACTCTTTATTTGCACACCATAATACAGAGTTAAATAGGTAACATAACACATAACCTGTCTGAAGTGTAGTGTATAAAGGGCGACCTTATTGCCAAAAGCAATCTCTTCCTGGTAACCTTAGGATGAATTGATTATATTGGGTTTGAAGAAATTATTTATTTCCTTACGACCATACACATACATAATGGGATGTTTAAAAAAAAATACTATATACATATGTATATTACAATTTGTGGTCCAAACTGGACACTTAGTAATGTTTGGAGGGAGGCCGTATAGGCAAAAGGCGGTCCATACATTTAACGCTTACTTAGATATTAATTAATATGGTATATATATGAATATACAACAAAATTAAAATTAAATAAAATAAAAATAGATAAAATATAATGTTTTACGAAATGTAGTAAGGAAATTGAAGGCAACTTGTAAACATTGCAGGGACATGAAGAAAGGTTTCGGGTGCAACTCGTGCACGCACCCGACGTGTCCGTACGGCGTGAACTCGACGGGCGTGTCGGGCTGCGTGGAGTGCGAGGCGGGCGTGCTCGTGCTCGACCCCTCCGCCCCCAAGTGGAAGCTGGCCTGCAACCGGTACGTTACGATATTTCCCCAATGGGGATTTTGCTTTAAAAGTAATCACATCCTTCACCATATCTACTCATAGTCTATTAAACTGGTTGCAACAATAAAAAATAATAATTATAGGTGAATATGTTTTCCTTGATCTTGCAAGTTTTTAAAAATCTAAGAACTTTTAAAGAATTGCCGTATCTTGCACCGCCTAATGCATTTACGACTAGAATGGAAAATTAACTCGGAATATCTCTAGTTATAATCGTCCATTTTTGGTCCATTCTAGACCTCACTAAGGCATTTGATACTGTCACTATTCCACATTCATCGCCAATATGAATAAATTATCCGTCCCTTTACTAACCATTCTTAATTCTAAATTTTAGGCGGCCTTTGAAGAATCAGAAGGAAATGAGTGTGTGAATTATCAGTGACCATGTATGCCTCTGATTTTTGGCATACCGCAAGGTTCGGTACTTGGCCCAACTATGTTCCTTCTTGCCCTATTTCCTCATATGAGAACTTCTCAAGCAAGAGTGGGAATCAACATAATACACGCTTTGGTTCAACCAAAGCGTATTTTCAATTATATTTTTACATTTTTACGAAGCCTTTCCGTCAAGAATATCCCAGTTGCAAGTGAATTAAAGCATGATGGTGTTGCAGGTGCGACGTGATCATCAACATCTTCGAGGACGCGACGCGCGTGTCGGTGAGCGAGCAGGCGTGCGGCGCGTGCGGCGCGCAGCAGGTGTGCGTCGAGTACCGCGCCGAGAGAACGCGCCTGCCCGCCGCCATCACCGAGATGACCGCCTGCCTCTACTGCGAGCCGGCCTTCTCCGCGCTGGTACGTACCGCCCGCCCTCTCTGTACTGTACCGCGCCGAGCGGACGCGCCTGCCGCTTTGTACTGTATAACGAGAAGCAAAAAAATATACGTGGACAGTGTGTTTTCCATCTTTAATTTTTTTCAGACTGATAAAAAATGAGTTTGTGGCGCAGGTAGAAAAGCACCGCGCGGTGGTGTCCCGCTCGGCGCCGGCGCGAGGCCGCGGCGGGCGCGCGCGCAAGCCCAGCCACCGCAACAAGCAGCCCAAGGACAAGATGGCGCAGCTCGCCGCATACTTCGTGTAGACCTCGCTCTCTGCCTACTCCCTACTCTCGCCTCTCGGTACACTCATTGGCGCATTATTATTGCTCGACTACCTCGGTGTCGTAGTGGTAGCGTATACAACTGCTTCGCTAGGTTTCGAGTTCGATTCCCGGTTCGGACCAAATGTTGGTATGATCTGCATATATCTGTTTCGGATTTTGTTTATTTTCTAAGCATAATGTATATGTATATACAAAAAAAAATTATATGGATTGTATCTGGCTATCAAAGTACATACAGCTTAGTTTGAAGCTAGATGGCGTTGTGTGTGACATGTTCGAAATTTAAACTACTACAGTTGAAACTAGTATTTTAGTTTGATGGTTTGATAATGGTAGCTAATATTAACAGTTTCTTTTATAAAATCACTGTATTTCTTTGTTTTATAAGCAAGAATGTGCTAATGTAATTCGCAAAGAGGGTCACGATGAGGTGTGAGGGCTCTCGCTCTCTGAGGATTGTGAGCATTCAACTTTAGTAGTTGTTTTAACCTCGTCATAATTAGCTTTTATTAGTTAACACTTTGTATAAAACTGCAGTTAATGTATATACAATCGATAAATGATGTGGTGAAGCTCTCATGAAATACCTAATAAGATATTAAATTATTTAATTAACGCACAGTGTTTTATTTACTCTGGCAAGCAAAGATCATGTGAATATTTCTTTTATTATCTGCTAGTTTATACCCGTGGCTCTGCCCGTGTACATGTCGGTTATCGCGGCAAATAGTAGCCTATGTGTTGCTCTGATGTAGCTATATTACTGTAATGTTTCATCCAAATCCGTTGAGTAGTTTTTACGTGAAAGAGTTACTAACATCCATACAAACTTTCGCGTTTATAAAATAAGTAGGATCTTACCCCACGGTGTGAATGATATAAAATTTCTAGTTTTAATATTTAAGGACAGACAGAAAACTAAATTTATTATAGTTATTCATGCAACTGTTGTAAATAAAGGGGTATTAAAACACGAATGTGGGTTTATCACACGAAGCCGTGTGATAATAGTATCACATGAGTGTTAATACCTAATAATGTACAGTTACATGTAAGACTTATCTACACCTATGATATGGATCCTCTATAAAAAGTTTTGAAACCATAGAGTGGTGTACAGTGTTGTAAGAACTCTATCTAAATTCATGGAAAGTTTAATTGCTGAATATGAGCGGGATACGACGTGAATTCGAATTTCTTTTGAAGTGAAACTTCTTTAGGCGCATGAGGGTAAAATTTTTACAAATGTAACGTCTCGCAAGTATGCAACGGAAGTGTCGAAAAAGAGAGAGAGAGCGATCGAGACCGATTGAGAGAGAGAGTAAGACAGGGCGAACGTAGCATGAAGCAACTAGCGATGGAGTGAGAGTAGGGAGCAAGCAAGTGAGAAAGATCGAGAGAAAAAGTGAGATAGAGTGATTGTCATATCACGCACAAGAACGTACCATGGAGCGAGAGGTGGGAGAGAGCTAAGAAGTTTCACTTCTGACATGTGTACTTTGTACGCACGCACTTTTTTTTTAAATACGGAGCTGTGGTGATGAAAGGCGCGAAGAGGGTTTATAGTATGGGTGTTGATACAAAATGCTAAAGGTACTGAAGTCTAATCATAACGACTGTAGCGATTTCTATTTTCACATAACTGTGTGTGAAGAGAATTTTTTTTTTCCTGGGTGTCGTGCACTTAGATAGATAACTTAGATGTACACAAATTAATAGTTTAAATTTAGGAGTACACCAATTTAGAATCATGTACAAATGGCGGCCTTATCGCTATTAAGCAATTTTTACAGGCAACCTTTGGATGAACAAATAGTATGATCAAGACAAACTCACTTATATTTTTGTAAAAATACTGAACTATAATCATCACTTAGATTAGTTTTAGTATTTTTATGAGTAGACTGGCTACTAAAAGTTTGCTCTACCTAATTTTCTGATGAAAACGCTGTATCTTAAGAGTTCGATATTTAATAATAATATGGTTTATTTCTCAAAACAAAGACAGAAAATACACAAAATCAAAAACACATGACACATATTAAAAGTAATTATGATGAATACAGTACCCAGGATAAGATTTAACTTTTGTGTTTGTGGTTAGTGTTCACGCCGTCTTAAACAGAAGAGGTTTTAGCCGGTTACTCGATGGTTACACGACTGAACCCCTTCACCGCAACGACAATATATTCTTCCTATGTGCCGTATGTATATATAAATGTATGGTGTAAGTATACTAATTTTATATTTCAATTTAAACCAGCTGGGTGGCTTCGCACATTTTTTTGAATTCTCGGTAATACACATATAAACCCTCTTCTTGAATTACCCCAAATATTAATGAAAACAATAGTATTCATCAGGTAGTGGAGTTACAAGAATCTTTTAAAGATGCTATAGGGTAAGGAAAATACAAAATATAGTTTTATTTTTAAATTTATTAGAGTGGAACTATCATATAGTACTTGTTCAAGCACAAAATCAAAATATCTTTATTTCATAAAAATACATTCAAGATACAGGCAGAAGTTTATTGCCTTACATACTTAACACTTAGTAAAGCTCGGTATTGGTACAAGTAGACCATCGATCCTGGCGACTGGAGTTTTGATTGCGGCATAAACGACCGCTCTCTAAATGAAACTACCTGCATTAGAACAAAAAAATTTTTTTAGCAAATTCAACAGAGCAATGCTTCTTGATGTATCCCAATTAAAATAATATCCTTAATATTATTACATAATGGCGAAAAAATGGCCCTAAAACACATACTTATACTAAATATGTTTGTTTATTTAATTAATTAAATTAGGATCTCCAACAAAGGATATACACAACTATATATACAGTATACAATAAATTACTGAAGGGGTATACCGGTGTACTCCTTCACTTACAGGAGACCACAGAATGCAAAATAATTTGTAAAAACCGAGTTACAAGCAACAAAAAAGATTAAAACACATATTTAGAAGGTTACTAAAACGAAAAAGATGAAATATAAGCAATTAAGTAATTATAGCAAACTATACATGCAAAAAGCATGGAGATAAAAGCATTTTTAATTAAAAAATGAGGACACATATTGCACTCCCTAAAGTTTCAAATGTTATCATAAGAAAAATGATTAAAAGGCTGTTTCTATTACCTACTAGTTTTATCCCCTTAGCCAATATATTTCTACAATCACTAATGTCCCTATTCTCTTGCATTATTGGCTAATCATTTGTTTTGACCACGTGACTTAGCCTTGAGACAACATCATTCCCATATATTTGTTGGTTTTCTAATAACGTTTACGTTTGTAGAATATGAACTTAGCTAGGGGTAATACAACATACCTTGGGTTTTCCTGGGTTGTGAACAGGGTTAACTGATCATGGTTACTCGCTGACAGGATTGGTGGTGCATCCTTGAGTTCGAATTCTTAAGTAAAGTTTTTTCTACCACCTTTTCCAGATTACTCGTACCTTCATCATATAAGCATGCATCGGCATATTGTTTCAGTTGAGTCAACTCTTGAGAAAGCGATGTTCAGTAATGAAAGACCTGCGTAAAATTCTATCCATTGATTGTGGGAACCATTCACTGGATTAATTTTCGTACATGCACATTCTGTGTTTGTTGATTTGGTCTATTTTCTGACCATTTCAGCAAATCTTGGTCTCGTTTATCTTGGACTTTTGCAGAAAGACATTTTGTCATACAAAACTGGAGTTTCTACTGGAAATGCACCTTCCTTCAAAATATTCATCCAGATGTTGACACACCATTACACTGAAAATAAAATGATTTAAAATGAAATTATTGTGACTGAAATAATACTAGCTGAGCCCTGCGATTCTACCCGCGTCTGTTGTTGCAAACACAGGCAACGATAGTTCGTGGCAATTTCTGCATACAGCATATCAGAAATATACTATAGTGTCAATTACCGCAGATAAACTGAACTGTGGAACAATGAAATAGATGAAGAAACTACTAATCCTGCATTGCTGAATAGAAGTTCTTGTGCCAATTAGCATATGTAAAACCACCCAAAATCAATTGCTGGGCAGTGGCCTCCCCAGGCATCATCACCTTGCCTGGTCGGAGGATCCTTCTATTGGAGGGACATGACACTCATTCCCTCCACAAGTCTAACAAAGTAGCCTAAGATACTCCTTACATCATCAGTTATCTGCCAGTGAAAGTCACGTCAAAATCAGTTCAACCGTTCCAGAGATTAGCTATAGCAAACAGGCAGACAAAATTTTAAAAAATGTTATTTTGATAATGTATGTACATACATATCCATTAAGTAAAAAGTGGTTATTTTAATATTACTGATGCTTTCATTTGATTTATTTGTATAGATGTACAGAAATAATACTATTTATTTGTTTGATTTTTTAGTATTTGTTGCTAAAGCAGCAACAGAAAGAAATTTTCAACTGTCTAACTATCACAGTTCATGAGGTAGAGTCTAGTGACACATGGACAGATAAACAGACAGACAATTAAGTCTTACTAATAGGGTCCTGTTTTACCCTTTGGGTACGGAACCCTTAAAAAGTGAGTACCCTACATTTTCAAATAACTAAAATGTTATCATCAAGCAAAAATGTAATCAAATCACTAATACCCATTTCAAGAACTTGTGTTAGTATGTAGTAGGCACTCCAATGTGCCAATAGTTATTACTCCGCAACAAATTAATCCATTCACACATATCATGCTCAGGTACAAAAACATTTAAATAAACGAAAGTGTCAGACAATACAGTCCCCATTTCATCTCATTCACATTTTTCATATTTTTATCATTAATTACATCACAACAAAGACTTTAAGACATAAAACTTAATACTTACTCAAAATAAGAAGAACAAACAGTTATGAGAACAAATTATGCAGATCGTCACTGCAGAGAGAAATAAACTTGAAAAAAACCCTATACCAACCTGTCTTTTGGTTATATTAGTTGTTAGGGTGCTTGCTGTACATGGCACGGCTGGAGCTCCTTGTATTTAAAAATTCGGTGTGCTACACTTTTACGTCCTCGTAACGATAGGAACTTCTTCTTCATCTGTTACCAGAGTATTTTTTTCTCGAATCGCCTCGGCGGAGCGCTCGTGTAGCCCGAGATAGCCCCATCATGGCGCACAGGTAGTTAAGGCGGGAAAGTTTAAATAAATTCTTGAGCTTATTATTGCTATTCGTTCTATTATTTAACAATATTTTTTTTCTAGTTAACAGACAGTGAATTTCTAAAGATAGTATTATTTATGAATCTATGGAATTTTTAACATAACCTTTATATAGAAAAATTGATAATAAAATATAAATAAATAATATAGCCAAATCGGCTACCTGTAGCCAGCGGATAAAATAATATCGCCGCTCGGTAAGGGAGACAGCCCCATTGGCACTAAATAGCCCCATCTGGCAACACTGACTGCACACTCGATAATCGACTCGATGACGAGCAGCTTTTGGGTAGAGATGAGTCATATTTATTACAACAGATGCTAGCATTAGGTATTTTACGATATTAACTGCACCTAATCCCGTTTTGTTAATGTGTATAATCCATCTGTTCCACCTAATCTTTGTATTCTTAAAACATAAAATCGAATGTTCAGCATGCGTTCCCACCTGTTCCTGAGCTATGTCACCCACTTACACGTTGCAACGTATCTCACTATCTCGCTACACATCTGGAGCCGTAGAAAGCGAGACAGCGCTATACAATGGATACCTTATTGATTCGTCTTTCTTACTCACTTGTAGTACATGCCGTATCCTTATTAGATTTGCGCAGGAGAGCATGGTCATACAACAGATACCAAAAAGAAGACCAAATTCGTGCATCGGGCGCATTAAGGGCTTAACTAAACAGTCGTAAATAGATCTAAGTATACAGTCAAGGGCGTACCCAGGGGGGTGGGCAGGTAGAAGCATCTGCCCCCCTCTGGGTTTGGTTATATCCCTACTAACTACTTCTTTTATGGTTAAAGTTTACAAAAGTACTTTTTGCCATTTGGAGTACAATATACAACTTGTAAAAATCGTGTGTCGCGCCCTTTCTACCAACACGCTAGCAGCGCTGCAAGCAAAAATGCCACCCATGGAACCTCAATCGGTGACCGCCTTGGTCCACGCACTCCACGCTTCCATAACAACATTACTGAATCTAGTCGAGCCACTTTCGAGTACCGTGAAGATCAGATCATCGAACTACTCCAACTTAGAGGTCTAATTCTGACAATTCAGCGCCCAGACACCAGTCACCTAGACGTAAGAACGTAGCTAAGATGACATATGAACAAAGATGGAATAAATGGGTTCTGTACGCTCAGTGTAGGTACATAGAAAATTTGCTAACGCTATGGGTGATTCTTTCATGGAACACATTTGTAACCGTTTTTCTGAAGAGCCTCTAAAGTTACTTTTAAAATAGCTTTTCTGTTGCTAAAGAATTTATATAAAAATATCTGTATAAATAAATAAAGTTGTAATATTTAAATTACTGCATTTTTTAAAATTCTTGTTTTTCCGTTTGTTTCGGCTAGTCTCTAAAAAGGCTGGACCGATTTTGACGGAACTTTCATAGATAAAGATGTAAGAAGTAACTTAGTCTAAAGTACATCATTAGCCCTACTTTTTTAAACTAGCTTCGCCCCGCGGCGTAACTCGCGGTAACAACTATGATAGCGGAAAACACCGTGGGGCTCAACTAGTGTATTATAAAAACAGATTCGCCTCCCTCTCCTGGCCCAAAACCTGGGTACGCCCATGTATACAGTCGTAAATACATCTCGAGACTTCAGCCTAATTATGATTATATTATTCTAGTTTCATTTAATAGTAGTTAGACATACTGTAAGTGTCGGCATTTCCCACTATAAGGTATAAATAAATATCACAAACAACTTTTCAAGGTTTGCTAATGCGGCATGCATTATCATACATCACAATCCTAATCATTAAAGTAATATGAAGCTCCAACGATCACATTTATCAAATCCTATTAACGATATTAGATCTTAAGATTAGGAATAGGCAGATTGAGATATTATCAAGTAATGGTTTGTGAATCAGATTAGGAAAATTATGTGGATTAGGTATTGCTTAAGAATAGGACAGCATCACTAAATTCGGGTACCTCTCACTAGAGTTGCCTATTGATAGTCGACTATCACTAAACTATCGATTGTTGACATCATATCAATAGTATCGATAGCCTACCGATACTATCGATGCTTTCGATATGTAGCAAGTGTCATACCATTATGGAATCCGCATCAAATGCGCCAACTTTTAAAGCTAATTTTGCAACACGTGTAGTTTTTTAGTAGAGTTAGCTGAAATTGAACGAAAATTCAATTCATCGTCATGTTCACGGTCTGGCTACTGCCCCGCATCCCGGAGTTGTGGATCGGACTCAGCCACTCAGGGGATTTGATCTCAGTCTCTCCAAACCATTCTTTTCTGGTTTTGGACCCCTAAATCTAGGTAGGACTCGCAGATCCGCGTTACTAGTGCCAAGTTTGATTTAACTGCATATTTTACGACCAAACTGTCATATTAGTCTCACTATTCCTATTATAATTCCAATTTCACTTATCCTAGCCAAAGATTCTGAAGAGAGTAATAATTTATACTTTTTCTGGGTGTTATGTATTCACATTTTTGTAAAACTACTGACCTAGAATACTTTACATTCTTTGGTATTAAAATTTCACCTAGTTTAGGATGAAAATGCTGTTGATTTTTTAGGTATTTTAAAACCATATACTTCGTTTTAAAAATGTTATAGGGTTGGGAAAAAACGAAATACAGTAAGCAGTAAACATAATAAGTTTAATACAATAGAACTATCATCTAGAACTTGAATTCAAAGTCCAATTCAAAACAATTTTATTTCATAAAAATTGTTATTGCCATAGTAACAAGGCAAGCTTATTGCCTCTAGGCCTGGAATCAATAAAACCTGCTCAAGAATACAGTCTTTATACAGCTCTGTATGACATTTGTACCCATTTTGTAGTAATACGTAGAAAAACTGTTAAGTAATTCTACGAATGAGTTCTATATAAGAATAAAACAAATCATTAAGGGAAAAAATCACCGGATTGTACCAGATATTAGGGATACTTAAGATGTCATCCAGGATTCGCTTCCACTACTTGACTGGGGAGAGTTAAGCACTAACTCTTTAAAGTGTAATCCAGACGTTGGCACACCATTAACTTTGAGTTGGACCTGAATTAAAATGAGAAAATGTATATAATCTAAAATTATAGAATTGTAAGTCTAAAATCAACCTTGATAACATGTAATCGGTGATTTTGCTTGTCCTATATCAGATTTGAGTGGTTTTTTTTTATCTTTGTATAGACAAATATTTGCAGATCTTAGAAAAAATTGGTCTGACCTGAGAACTTAGCCAACCACTTGCATATGTTACCACTGTGCCAATGTCACACTTGAATACCAAAACATTTACTTATATAAAACTAACTAATATATTAAATATTATATACGAAAACAAAGCAGCTACCCATGTGAGTAAATTTAAAATAAATATTAGTAGACTTGTCCATCAACTGCCAAGTTACCATAGATTTAGGACATACATACTGGCATCACAATTGTGTATCAACCAATTCTCTGAGGCAGCAGAGTACAAAAAGAAGGTACAGCTTTGACCAACATTATTAAGTAAACGACGTAATTTTGGGATCCATTAATAAAATGTTAACCCAGCAACCATTGGCAATATTTTGACCCAAACTGCCTTACTAATTTCAAGTAATTTTGACTCATAGCATTCTCTTCAATATCATTTATTTATGGCTGTGGCTTTACAACAATAAGCCAAAATAAAATTGAAGTATCTGTTTCTACTGAATGCAGATGAATGAAGATATAGGTCAGGTGGTAAGCAGTGGCCTAGTAGTACACAGTGCACAACCACTCATATCTCAAAAATGTGATTCTACCAAACTGTAGTGCAAACGCGAAACAATTTGCCTTGTACCACTTCTCACACTCCCCAGTTGACGGCACGCTCCCGCCCGTAACGTTCGCACAGGGCATGGTTTTTTCCTTGGCGCCTAAAAAAGTAAGTATACGTGTTTTCATTTAATTTCTTTCTAGAGTCGATCTATTTTTAGCTACATTACATTGCAATGTTTCCATGTAAAAAGTAACTGTTCCTTAATAACTTAGATTTGTAAATGTCCTTTGAATTTGGCATGTTTAATAGGTATGTAATCTTATAGGTTAAAAGTGGTATCTGCACACAGTGGCTTAACATTGTATGGTATACAGTGAATCGGTTCTACGGGTTTTTTAACTGGGATTGAAAACAAAAAAGGTGTTAATGGAAGACACTTATAATAATAATCTTTTTGTTTCAGAATGGGTCGAACTAAAACGCGTTTTAGTAATCGTTGTATAATTTCCGCTACTGAATGATGACATGATGGTCAAACATATTTAAAAGCAATGACATCTGTCAATATCATCATCGCTTTCAAATAATGCGGTATATTCCAGTTTTATGAATCAGTTTTTATAGAAGAGGACTTTTTACCGGGTGCTGTAACAGATAGGCCAGACCCACAAATTGAAGATTACGAGGCACCCCCTTCACCTATTATTTTTTTGGAACTACTAACTCAGCCTACATTTGGTGCTGCAACCATGACCACACTAGAACCAACGCGACAAGATTCAGTGCCCAGAAACTTCGCCAAGAGATTAGACCCCCTCTCAAAGCAGGTCCTAATATAGTCAGTATTCCTAATTAGATTTGTAAGTTAAATAAGTACCTACTAGTTTGTACTGATTTTATGCAATTGTTGCTGACGAATTCAAATATATAAACAAATTATTGAATGTTACATTTCTATAGAATTATTTATTTCTATCAATAAATTTTTTTAAACATCCCCCCAACTCACTGTGTACTGAGGTACACAGTGAGTTGGTACGCAGTAAACCATTCGCCATCTTTAAAAAAAACAAGATTACCAATAAACTGTCAGAAGTTTTTCTGACATTGATAAGCAAAAAACTAACTTAATAAATTTCCTTTTTTATAATGTTAACAGTTCTTAATTACATTCACGTAGGTACGGTAGATTTAGAAATTTTTAAACTTTTAGTGTTTTACTGTCTACCATCTCACCCTATACTATTAATTAATATTACTTACGCCATTACATAAAAAATGTCTAATTTAAAGTTTGGTCTATCTGTCTTTTTTTTTCCTGATATCAGGAAAAATTGCGGGTCCAACATGGACTCGAATGGCAAGGGATAGATGTGAATGGCGATCTTTAGAGGAAGCCTTTGTCGCAAGACAAGTCGAGGAGTAACTACCGTTTGCCAAATTAGTAATAATAATAATAAATAGTAAATTTTGGTAATAGTAATAAGTTTTTAGGCATACATACAAAACTTTTGTTATTTAAAAATAAGATCAACAATAAAGGCTTTTTATCTTTTTTTATCTTTATCTTTATCTATCTGTCTGTTAGTTCCACCTATTATTATATTCCACCATCTCTGGAATGATTGGACTTTCACTGACAAATAGCTGATGACATATGGGGTAACTTATAGGCTACATTTTTTAAGACTAGCTTTGACTTGCTTTGAATATGAGGAATTTCAAATTATTAGGAGGTAGTTTAATATATGAGAAAAATTAAGAATAATAACCACTTACCTACTGCTAAAGCGTTTCTCCGTATCAAGTTTGAGTCTGTAAATGAAAAGAATACATGTATTCTTGCCGCTTTGCTTAGGCCCTTAGGCCCTTAGAAAGATGAATAGAAAAGAAAATTAGATATTAAAAAATTGGAGAAACTGAGAAGGTTGCCAGCATAAAGAATGTTAATATTTTGATTTAAAACTAGTGTAACGAAATAAAAAATAATATCAATTATATTATTAAGTTTATTAACGGTAGAACCTACCAATTTTTTATAAGAAAACACTTAATTACTTGTTAGGATACTAACATTTCTAAATATCTTGAATCGAAATGGTGTTTTAGACGAGAATATGCGCTCAACATTGGTGTATTTCAGTGTCATCGACGTCATCGTGTTACTTTTCACATCTTTTGGTGTATCTACTTTTTTATTGACTTGCAGGATTCTATTTACAATAGGGAGCATAAAGTTTTATTTATTTATTTCTAGATACCTTATTGACTTTACAATATACTTAAAGCGTTTTTTTATTTAATGATTATTTAAACCTAGAAAATATCAAATAAAAAGTGAAATTAAGGGAGGGAAATTCAAACTTACAAAACACTTACTTGTCGCTTAATGTACGTAACGAAATGGGACGTCAATGATCCCGTCATCGAAATTATCGGAGTCGAAATTCAAACTTACCTTCTTCCATGTTTTTTTAGCTATTAAAATTGTTAATAAATATTAAGTAACTGAAACACTGAATAATAAACAAACTCAAAATGACAATAACGTCTTTGGGTATGTCAAAAGCACGCGCAAAATGGCGGCATTGGAATAGCGCGAATTTAGTCAATGTTTCAAATTTCACTTTCAAAATTTGTTGACTGTTTTCAAGCCGTTTTATATTTTTTCTATGATATAGAGATGTAAATGATCAGATTACGAAAAAAAACATGCATATGCTCTATTATGGCATTAGGAAAAAACTTGATGTGATAAATGTTTTATATGCCAAAACCTGATAAATGTTTGAAGTAATGATTTACTATGAGAATACTTTCTATGACATTTGTGAGATCGGGCGTGGATTATAACTGACTCCTTCGTCATGATACAGTGTTTTGTGCCGCATCTCTTTTTACAATATTTTGTTTTGACCATATGACTTAGCGTTGACTGGCACCATTTCCATACATTTGTTAGTATTTTATTAAAATAACGTCTGTAGAATGTCAATATTTGTTTCGGAGTTTGGATGTATTCTTTAGTATAGTGCCGCGCTGATTTCAATACAAACGGCCCGGCTCAACTAGGGCGGTCATTAGTGTTGTCGTGTTTCGTTGGTGAGGGCGAGACCGGAGGTCCGATGTTGCTGAAACATTTCCATAGGTCGTCGTAGTGAGGGTCACCATGCTGCATTGTTGTATGATCGTCACTTTTGGATACTGCTCATGCTTTCCAAGTGTCTGACTGACTAGAATATCCGTTCGTATAATCTATGGTATCGTTCGTCCAAAATAATATTTTTTTAATAAGGGTAGAACAAATACAAAGTAGGTATTGAAGTCTTCATTTTATTGTGAAGGTTGTTACCTAGTACAATGTATAGATACAGTACGACATAAGCTTAACACGTATTACTGTATTTCTCATTTATATTTAAATATTACATCTGTTCGTATCCGTAACTGTGTTCAATAGTGTTCAGTGACTCGTATTCAAAGTGGGACTTAGTTGCCTATATATTTATATGGAGGGCTGGAGCGTCGAAACAAATGAATCTCTTTATTTGAAATCAAAAAGTCCAAAAAGGGCTAAGTTTTGTTTGTAAATATTATTATTCTGTCGTAACTACTATATATCTGAATATATTTCGATGTATCGTTACAGTACTAAATGAAGCGAAAATGAGTCTTCAACTAACTGTTAAAGGACAAAGAAAAAAGCAGAGAAAGAGTTAGGTATAGTCTAAAATATAAAACTCTCGTTAGAACATGTGCTCTTTCGTTGTACAGTAAATACAATTTTAATTTGCAAGGAAATTATAAGGGTTAAGAATATTGCAACACAATTGGCATGTGTTTCAATAATTTTAAACTTATTTTCGTTTTTTTACTTACCGTTTTTTTGGGTCTTTAAACAAACGATTATCTATAAAATGTAGCATACTGCACAGTAAGAGTAAGAATACCGATTCCTTTATTTCCAAACTCCAGCTGAACTCTGATGAACAATATGAATCAGCATGAACTTAATTGGTAATATTCGACGAGTGCTGCATAATATAGCAAGGTTACGATAGAAAACAATCTATAAATCACTGTTCTATGTGCTATTTATATTGAACTCTGAATATTTACCTAACATAATGCGTTGTTAATTTTATTTTAATTTTTATCATCGTTTCGTTTATGACGAAAATCAGTTTTTATCTACCAAATATCAAGCGGTCATAAAATTAATATCACAACAAACTGTAATTTTTTTCTTTTTAAAACTTTACAAAGCAAAACACGTTCTTTTTTTAAATAACTCAATGTACGTTCAATCGTGTTCTAAACAATTTAAAATAACGCGGGTTTGTGCCAATTTTTTTTTCTATTATATATCACAGATTAAGCCAATATGAAATACATTTTACATGAATATGTACACAAAATTTAAATTCGGAATAAAAATAAACTTAAAATACACAATTATCTGCTTGAAATTTCAGTAACTAAACTTATTACTTTTTTGTAAATAAAATTATCTATCTATTATATTCGGTGTCAGTTTTGGTCACATGGAGAATAAAGTTTCTACATAATTATCTATTTTACGCTTTCTACGTGCAACCGTAAATTATAGTGTAAATCAAACTTGTGACAGAGAAACACATCAAGAAAAAAAAATTCTGAAGCGATTTTTACAAAAATAGGAAAAATTATACATTTCTTACATAATTAAAGTACACTGATATGCTTTGAAACTTCACAACTTCCAATAAAATCAATTAATTTCCTTTGGACTTACATAAAAGTTCGAAATTATCCACTTTACGTAAAACAATGTTTTTTTTTTTAAATTTTAGGTGGAATGTGCTTAGATACTGATTAGAAGTGACTACAATTTAGTGAACATGTATTTACATACGTTTTAGAGTTTTATCCGCTGAAATTGATATATTCATACAAGTTTTTGCGTATAAATCATACAAATCGATACTGTACACACTTTAAATATGTTAGGCTCATGAGCTAAAATTTTAACCAAATATTGGGAAGATTTTCTACGATAAGTCTATTATATACAGCCTTCATTTAAATTCATTATGTACATAAATAGCATGTCACTAAATTGGACTCACTGCTCAATGTCGACAGTCATTGACTTATGAAGACTTAATACACAGATAATAAATTAAATAAGTAATGGTTGTGCATTTATATATAGGTATATAATCTCCTAAATGCTACTGTTCAGTAGTAATAAACTATTTGCATAATTTCCTATTGACAATGCGAGAATCACACACTTTCTGTACATTCAATATTTTCCTTAAAAATTTTCTTTGAGATTCATTTCATTAATAAAGAAAATATTAAATACCAGCCGTGTTCGATGATTTAAATTTACTATGTATACAATAATATTAATTTTAATCTCACTGATTTTTGATAACATAATTAAATTCTAATAGCTTTAGTTATATACTTATAGCGATTATTTACAATACCAAACCGAATGCTCTCCATCTTTATAGTAAGTATTTTGCCATAATTCTGCATTTATAAGTATTTTTCGTTCAATTTCAGAGGTTAATTCTTTCGCGGTTTTTCACTGTGCTCCAGTGACTTAAAAATTAAATAATATATATTTAATAATTAAATATCTATGGAACAAATTAACCTTTTTAATAGTTTTCAATAACATAGACAACTTATTTTTTTATACTTCAATTCTGTGAGAAAATCTATTAACGAACATTAAACATAGGTCTAAATGTATGTTATATGTATTGCTCAATGTAGTGAATGCAATGAATTATCGTAATCTGTAACTGCACGCTATTTAAAAGTATTTAATTAATTTATTTCAATACTTAATAACTAATACGTCGATAAAAATGAAAGTTAAAATTCGTTATTTTCACTTATAATAATGTAATTACGATTATTTATTTAAAAAGAAATTAGTTTGGGAAATGGTGTCAAATTATATTTTTTTCATAAGGAATAAATTTATATACGCAATGGTAACATACGTAGGGTACTAAGCATAAGTTAGGTTAAAAACCATTGATAGTACCCTCCTTAGATCTGTTATCAAACCGCAAGTTGTTTTTATTTTAGATATCTTTACCATGAAATAATTAGGTATGAAGAGGGACAGCGGATAACTAACTTCTATATCTACATGAGCTTAAGCTCCAATTTGACAGTATTTCTGTGGTGTAGATGTACATATTTGTTATTGTTACGTATTATTGAGGTTCATGGAAGAGATTGTTGTTAGATAAATGGCCTGGCCTGCCCTTTGTATACGATATATCTGACGTATTAATCTGTAATCCTTATTAATATATTATATAAATAGAGAAACAGACCAAAATTCGAAAAATGCTGGAAATGAGTTCTATTGGTTGTGCTTTAACATACTGGCTATTTTATTTTGTTTTTTTTTATGTATAAAAGCGACTTTTCTACAGTTTTATTATATGTATAGATTTAATAGTTGACTGAAGCGGTAAAAAACAATTAAATTAATTACCATAGATACGTGTGATGGTGTACAAATAAAGAGTTGTCTATATGTCTATGCTTTAAATATCAACAAATTCGTTATCTGCTATTTCAATTTTTATACCAAGATCAGAAGTGTTTTTATTCAAATGACATATTTAGAAAAACTTACACGGTCAGTAAATTTTATGAAAATTAATAATAAAGCTATTCATATCTTCCTCCACATATTCAATCCAATCCATCCAATATTTCATATTTTCCTCCACAGTATACTTAAAACGTGAAAACGTGAAAAAAATACCGTGGGAGAGCCACGCTTCGGCATGAGTGGGCCGGCTCGACCGGAGTGATACCACGGCCTCACAGAAAACCGGTGTGAAACAGCGCTTACGCTGTGTTTCATCGAGTGAGTGAGGATACCGGAGGCCCATACCCCAATCCAACGCCCCCTATCCCCCTCACCATCCCCTTTCCCCCCAGGCCGCCATAGTGTGGGTCACCATACTGCATTGTTCTTTTTCGCATGGAGGATGGTGACCACCACTCTTGGATTCTGCTCATGCTTTCCATCAGGCAGGGCAGAGTCATTTTGGAAGTTTAATTATAAAAAAAAAAGCGTAGTGTATTTTCCCGCGGTGAAAACTAAATCATTGAGTTAACATTTCATTTCATCAAAGGGAACAGGTAACGAATTATTTTAAAGCACTTTAAAGATTTTAAGAATAAAAGAGACACATTGGACGTGGAAGGATAATAATATAAATTAATAATAGATATTTCGGACATCTAAACGCACAACGCCATCTAGTCCCAAACTAAGCAGAGCTTGTATTATGGGTACTAGACAACTGATATGAATACATAAATACTTCTTTTTTTTTGTAAATACATACATACTATACATAGAAAACACCCAAACTCCGAAACAAATACTTTTGGGATCATACAAACATTTGTTCCGACCCAGGATTCGAACCCGAGACCTCATGGACAGCAGTCGCGTACGCTACCACTGCGCCACCGAGGCAGCTGGATCGTGGAAAGTTAAAAGAACGGTTTTCATAAAGACAATAAGATGTAGTTTAATGGTGTGATCAACCAAGAATTTTGAGCTTGGGTTAGTTAATTGTAAAATATGAGTTGCAGTTAAAAAAGTGTTAAAAGGATTATTCGATTTTAGGCCATATTTATATTCGTAAAATGTCATCGAATAAAAATTCAAGAGGAATGTCTAAGAGAAGAGAGAGTGAGAAGAGGATACTAAATATTCATAACATTGTCTTATATAGAGGAAAATTTGAAGTTCTTGGTTTTATCCATTTTTTAAATTAATAATCCTATTTTCTCTTTTTAGCTAATTTTTCTGAGTGACTTGTATAACGTAGAATGGTAGCAAATAAATATGTTTCCATGGTAAGTTTTTAACGAAAAATAACTCTTGTCCCGATAACATAGTACCAGAAGTGTTGTGTTTTTAGAAGTCTCTCAGAGCGGGTGCATTAACGATACCTGCTTCTAAACAGTCAGAAACTTTAGAAAACCGATAAGTTGAAAAGACAGACTTTTGAAGTGTATACGCAATTGTATTGTTACGTACACATTTTATTGCATGTGTTTTAGTTACTGCTACTATTTTACGTTAAAAAAGAATTCTCCCATTCCAAAATCAAAACTATTCGTATTTATTCGAAATAGCCTCGATGTAATATAAGCTAAATATATTTCCGTGACTTGGGTATTTTTTTACGACTGTCAATAGATGTAGGCTCATGTAGGCTAAGGTAACCATCGTAAGGCGTAACCATAAAAAATACAATTACATAGGTATCAAACAACTGAGTATTAAACAATTTAGTTTATGCATGTATTTGTACTCTCATGTATTATACAAGTAGGCAAGGGGGGGGACTCTCTTCATACTACTACCACGACTAAAACCTCTAACTTTACTAAATGGTCCAAATTTAATATGAATTTACACATAACGCATTATATTTGGTAGCAACGATAGCATGGACCCATACTAGATATTCATAGGTGCAGTTTATTTGATAATTTCTTACGATTCCATAGAGAAGGCTGGTTCACTTTTTTAACACCAGATTAAATATGATTTTCTTGAAATGAAATGTCTTACCATATGCCAAAACCGAAATATTAGCACAGATAAAAAATATACGCAGATTTAAACAAGGAAAAGTAAATTTGTTTGACGTCAATGCTACTTCTTGTTATTGTCATAGAATGATTATAGTAATCAGTTTATATATTTTGCTCCTAATTATTTTGGTCTTGGAATATGGTTTGATGATTACCTATAATTATGTAAGAATAATATTACAATTTTCTGTAGGTATACATGAACTGTAGAGTAAATAAGCTATGGATAGCTTATATCATATTGAGCCACTGAAGTATATAATATATTATATTTAATTTTCACTATTTAAAGCTCTTAGTTTTCATTTTATACGAATTCTATGTCGCATCGAATACTAATGCCCTTTGAACAGAATGTAGCCATGACAGTGACTCATAAATGTGCGAAGTTAAAATTGCTATCCACATGACATGTAGAAAGCGATTCTTGTTTGTGTTCAATAGACAATGTCACACGATCATACATCTATGAGTCCAGGTCAAACTGCGTTCTGCGATAGGCAAATTGTTAAGATTATATTAGATATAACAACTAGTAAACCTTTATAGAGTGACTAGAATAGGTACATTATTAAAAAACAAAAGCTTTGCTTTTGGCAATTTCGCGTAAGGTAATTAAATAACACCATTTATATGATCCGTTCTTCACGAAAATATCCTTAACACTCACTTATCGAGTTCGTTAGGAAGGTCACTTGGATGTAAACACTGCACTTATATAGTGTCTAATGATTAATATTAAAAGTATTTAATCATCACTATTTCATAAGATTATTATAACGTGATAAAACCTGCAATATATTAATCCCAGCCCTAAATATACCAGTAGCGAAACGTTAACTTAACCGTTAGAAAGTGTTCATTCACTATGAGTTCATTATATAGTCCATACTTGAACTTTCTCAGCTATAACACACCAGCTGGCTTGGTCATAATATGATGACACGACGTGCAAACTCTTCACGTATTTCTCAATCAACTGATCGAGTTCTCCTCTCTTGAAGACGTGGTAGTACCGATGGTACGTAACCGCCCCTCCTTCGGAAGGTAGACTATCAGAGCCATCACTCAGAGAAGGTAGTAGAGGCGCGTGCGGCAATGCTCTTAAAACCGGCGCTGGTTGAACCGGAGCTGTGTCCTCCGATGACGATCGAGTTTCTAAAAGCTTTCTATCTTTAGAAGATTCACTACATGATGGTAGAGAAGCTAGACTAGCGCAGCCGAGTGATGCCGTGCTGCCAGTTTTGTCACGCCGGCTCCAGTCACTCCCCGCTGAAGTGTCGCTAGATTCGATTGAAAATCCAGATTTTAAGGGAGCTGTACTAGTACTCGAACGCGATGTGATTGATTCAGGACTTATCTCCATTTTATCCAAATCACTCGAATCTGTTGATTGGCCAACTTTTAATGAGGATCTCTTATCTGTGCTTGTGCATAAAGAATCTACACTAATTTCTGACTCTAAAGAATATCCAGTTTCCAGTGATTGACTCGTATCGTAAGCGCCAGAGTCTATAGTGATTTCTGGATTCCCGTTACTTGAAATTGCACTATCATCATCTGGGTTTTTGGTGTCTATATCTGGTAACTTTGTTTCAGTTATTGCTGGTTTTGCTGTGTAGATATTGGCACAATTATTGAGATATAGATCCTCTTCGCTAGTTACTTTCATAGACTTTTTCAATTCCCTATATTTGTTAATAATTGGATCTACATCCTTCGACCTTTTCTTACTTTTCGATTTCGATACGCATTTAGGAAACAGTTTACTTATATCAGTTTCTTGAGCGTCATTCATGGAAGCTATATACTTATTTCTTTCTTGAAGCTCAGCACTTAATTTGTTAAGGCCTTGCATTTCTGTACTAATTTTATGGATATAAGGATCTTCTAAGTGTTGTAAACTATCAGAGAGTTCATCTAAAATTTTTTGGGTGTTTCTGTCCTCTTCCTCTCGTTTTAATCGAAGAGATATACTCTTTTCGCTGCTACTACTACTAGGTAAGTCAAAGTCATCTTCATTAATTCTCTTTGAATATTGATCTATTTCTTGTAGTAACTTTTCACTTAATTTTTCAGCGAATTCAGTTAAATGCTGACCACGATCTTGCTCAGGCCACTCCTCTTCTGTAGGTATTATGTCTGACTTGCAAGTCACAAGAGGCTCATTTTGTATCCTGTTAAAGCTTTCTGATTTTGAAATAGATTTTTCTGAATCAGTACTACATATTGAAATTGAGTCATACGGTAGTCTGGTAGGACTCCTGTGACTTTTACTTAGATTTTCATCCAGAGAACGTCCTTCGGGTCTATTGGGAGATAACCTATTTAGACTCCATGTTGAATTGCTAGTGCTGCCAAGTTTCGGTGATCGTTCTTTGGATCTTCTTCCGGGTGAAAGGCGCTCTAAGCTCGAGGAGCTTCCACTGGAGCTAGTGTGAGACTGAGATCTTGATCTGTCTTCTAAGATCCTTAAATCACCCGGTGAAAGTTTATTAAGACTCCAGTTACTGCTACTACTGCTACTAGATGTACCTTGCACAACAGCCATAGCTTCAGCGCTTTCTAATTTTTCAAGATGTTTTCGTTTTAATCTCGGACTACTTTGTATGACAGTCTCACAGGTTTCATCCAGAGAATGTGCAACTTCAGCCACAGCTTCAATAAGACTTGTTGGACCCGAAGAAATCAAGGGAATTTTATCTGTACTAAGTTCTTCCTTTTTCGATTCTGAATTTGATGAGTTCGATGAATCTGAAATACAAATTATAGATAAATAATAAGTTAATTAAGACACATTACTACTTAATACAATTATTTAAATACGTTTTATACCTTTTTCTAAAGCAACTTTGCGCAACTCTTCTGGAACGACGCTTATGACGCTGTCTACTGAATCTGGCGAAGAAACACCACTAGAATCGCTGTCCATATCATCTGTGGCAGGATTAAACAGTTCTAATGACATAAGAGTAGGTTTGCTTTTGGCAATTGGTTCTGCATTCCTCGAACCCCGCACAATAGGAAATGGAGGCCTTCTACTTATGTTTACACTTGGAATACCTTTGTTTAGCATCTCTTTTATTTGTCGAATCCTTTCTTTACGTTTTCTGTCCGCAGTTCTAGAATCTAAAGTATCCACCATAGATGGTTTGATCGGCTCTTTAGGTTTATACAGGGGTATTTCTGGTAATTCTGCCACAGTCTGTAAAGTAATTTTTGGATAAGGTTTAACGTCTTGCAAAACACGAGGTTTCAATTGATTAGTTTCCGCCGTTAGTTTATGTATTTCTTCTATATCTTTATTTATTTCAGCAATCAACTCTTTTGTTACTTCCGTTGGAGTCTCTTCCTCCTCTTTTATAGGTGGTATTGGATCCACTTCTTCAAAAACGTCTATAGAAATATTACTATTTAAAATTGGTAGCGGTTCAGGTCGGGTAAGAGTATCGTCTGATTCTGATTTAGGCGGAGAATTTGGTTGACTTTTTGATTGAGGTTTTATTGGAGCAACAGACGTAGTTGTTGAATAGTTTTTAAGGCTGTACTGAGCTACTAATATTTTATTTACTGAGCCTGTAGTTTGAATGGCTCCTGGAGACGATGGTGGTCGAATGAGTGGAAATGCTTGTTTGATTCTTGGTGATGGTAATCCAGGTGAACTTTTCATTCTAGGTGAAGTTGGTACAGATGACACTTTTAATCTCGGTGAAGTAGGTCCAGGAGATAGAGGTGTAGGTGAAAGAGGATCACCAGAACCATCGGCTTTTGGAACATATATTACAGATGCGAAACTATCTTCAGAATCAACACTCGTATCACTTTGAAGGCTGCTGTCTTTTGATGAATCAGATCCTTCTTCCTTTGAGTGTCGTCTTTCGGGATAACTTTTTTCACTTCCACTTCCAGTATTATTATCACTCGGCGTAGGAACTTCAGGTGCTGGTCCGTGACTTTTCCATCCTTGTAGCATTCTCACGAACACAGTAACTTTGTCTATATTCGTTGTAGAGGTTTTGAACTTACTAGTGAGGCCGTTTTTTAATGATTGGAACTTCTTGGCAGTGGTCGCCGATGTTAAAAATATGGAATCGCGAATAGAATCTAGAGCTCCTGGTCTACGATAAAGATATTCTTCATTGAGTGATGCTTGTTTCTGTATATTTTTTCTAAGTCGTTCCTTTTCCCTTAATCTTTCAACAGACATCAATTCTTCGTTAAGGGACGTTTGTTTAAAAACGCCAGGCTTCTTGGACTGTAATCTGTTGTGAGTATGGATTTTGAAATTAGGCATCTCTTCTACTAGACTTTTCATATCTGTCGGTTTGTCACGATCCTCTTCGGCATCATCCTCATTTATTGACTTCTTTTGCTTTACGAGACGAGGCTTCTTTCGAGGTTCTACAACTTCAGGAGCAGGAGTTTCCGAAGGTGGTGGCTCATTTTCCTCGCCACCTAGACTAGGCAAGCTAGATCGTGAGCGTACAAGAGCACGCCGCTCTATATCCGCGATATCAGTTAAACTTCTTGACTTTATTGTCGAAGCATCTGAAGTTTGAGTTATTAATCTCGGCGGTAAAGCTTCGTCTAGGCGTCTTAGTTCTATTGGCAGGTCAGCCGCTGCTGGCTCAGGACGTGTGCAAAGCCGCTGCGGTACTCTGGTTCCTATGTTCCAGGATGGGAGGAAGGATCTTCTACCAGCTAACCGCTGTAAAGCTCTTCTTACGAATGAGTAGCATGTTTCGTTCGGTGATGATAACGATGACGATCCAGGGGATCCATCTCGACTTTTCCAATGGTCTGGATTACTGTAAGAAAAGAAATATATCCTAATATGTTATGGCATCGCAGAAAAGTAGAAATATACTTAAATAATAATTATTATATAGCTGCAAAGCTTTCCATTGCATTTTTCTATTTATTTTTACGTACTTGTCACGAACATAACAGATAAACGATACTTACTGGTCGTGGTCCACAGATAAGAATCTCGGCGCAGGTGTAGGCGGACATAAGGTGGCAGGTCGATGCCATGGGATCAGTACATCCTGAAATATTTAATTATTACGTTTTTCAATTACTATCATATTCGTGCATAGCGTAGGCATATATACATGGCAAGTGAGAGTCTGAGATTACACAAACGATGTATTGTAAAGTGGAGATAACCGTTTAAAAAAGTAAAGTAGTGGCGTGGATCTGTCTATGTAGGATGTAATATTATCTAGATTCGTTGTTATCTTGCAGCGACCATATCTAGATCCAACACAAACTGCATTTTAACACAAGCGTTTAACTTAGGAGGAGGAGGTGTTAAATGAGGGTTGAGAGGTGTGACAAATGCTGGAATTCTATTTAAAATCCATAATTCAAAGAACGCACTTGTGAATGAAAGTTCCGTCCCTCATGTTCCATGGCCCACACAGTGAGCAGGAGCCGGCCACCTATCCTGGTGACTCGGGCCAGCTCTCGGAGCGCCATGGCCCGTCGCTCCACTGTCGCGAAGTGGTGCACCACTGCGATAGACAGCACCGCGTCGAATGACTCATCTCGAAACGGTAAGCACAGATTGTCGCAAACCACCACCTGCTTTAGGGAAGATATTATTTATTTTAGTGAGTAGGAAGTGAATTTTTAGATAATTGCAAGTATTAAAAATGAAAGTTAATAAATTAAAAATAAAAATAAGTTGTTAGGTACTATAGTTAGACGTTGCTCCTAATTATCATCGTCATGGATGTATTTAATACTGTTGCACATAACCTTCTCTTTAGAAAAAAAGATTTTGCCTAATATACTACGAATGAGAGGCGCTCATAGCCCAGTTGCACTCTGTGATAAGAAACAATCACCGAGGGTAAGCAACGACGGCGCGGCCGGAACGTGGATAGGTGACCGCTGGTGGCATGATACCATGAGCGTCTCCGTATTTCGGAGGTCACGTTAGCTGTCAGTCCCGGTTGTTATCACAGGATAACAGTTGTGGAGAAACCGGTCACATGTCCCTCCAACACAAATGGAGGATCTTCCGGCGAGACGAGGTGATCACGTCTGGCAGGCCGCTGCCCAACGGTTGATATTGGGAAGTTGTATATATGTTAACCGGCGCGAGAATTTCTATTACGCGATACATCGCGTAATAGAAATTTTAATAATTAGCGTAGTGTACGAAGAAGCAACCAATCCTACAGGATTGGTTGCTTCTTCGTACACTACGTTATTCCGTAGTTCAGTGTATCTTCGGTAGATGGTGTTGTCATATGTTTCTATTGCCAGTGCATGTGGAAGTCGCCACACAGTCATTAAGTTTAAATGTAGGACTTTGGGCGGCTTAAAAACATCTAACGGCAAGATTACGTAGCAACAACGTTATCTTGCCAGTCATCAACCCGCACTCGGACAACGTGGGACATTATGGATTGTTGATGATACTACGAAAAATGTGTCGGTACGGTGTTTGTATCAAGTTTTTCTCTTTCCAGTGCCGTTGTCCTGCGTTACTTCTATCGTTTGTTCTTTTAGTCGTCTCTTACGAAAAGACACGAATATCTCCTCCTATATAATAAGAGTGTATCAATGCATGTGTAACAAAACAGATGGTCGATTGCTCTTACACATTGATTGATCATACTTCATGTTCTCAATCCGTCGCTCCAAGGATTAGGAGGATTTTACATACTACGTTACTGGACTATATACATCAGTAGACTGTAAAAAGGCGATGTTGGTGATAATGACATACTACGTTAGTTGTTCTTTTTAGAAGTTGTAGGTAGAAAGCGTATGTGTTGTGGGTTCACGTTCCACTTGGGACAAAACTTAATAAAGGCGTAGTCTAAAAAAACAAAAAGCGAACTTACCTCATTGTTGTGATGCCTAGCCTGTGCTGCGAGCCTCGTGCAGCGATCGCCCCCCACTGTATACACGGACGGATTCACGCTCAGGTACTTTCCATTGCCGCAGCCTGAAATAACACATATTAAATGTTTACGCTTAGACATCGATATTCGATATAGTTTTGTACCAGAAGTGCATTGAATGGTGACTTTTACATACGGCAATAAAATACATTACAGCGCCATCTAACAAACACACACAAAACTACTGAGTAAGTAAGCCCGTATCGCGCTATAGGGATTTTCGCGCCAATGGCCGTGGCTCGCCAGATATGATCACCGCGCCTGGTCGAAGAATCCTCCGTTCGTGATGAAGGGATGTGACACTCGTTCCTCCACAAAAACATACTCAAGTAAGAGATACTGTTTTCTCTAGTCTCCAATGGATGCAAATGAAATACCACTGCTTTCTAGTGGTTCTGGTTGCCAATAGAACATCTTTGCAATCGCAACGGATAGTTGGAGCCCGGCAAAGTATGCCAACAGTCTTTCTATAGAACATTAATATCGCCTAGTACTTAGAGTGCAGATGCCTCAAGACAGATATATCAAGTAAAAAGTTCAGTTGTATCATAACACAGTTAAGGTCTACTCCAAACTAGTTTGGGAAAAAATGCTGAGAGAAATATTTGTGTTCGGTTAAGGTGAACTCTTAATTTTCTTTAGCATTTGAAAATTTTGTGTAGGTGTTTTTGATAAGTATTTGATAATCCGTTATATCTATATATTAGTTTGCTTGCTCGAGTGGCTGTGAAGTGGGTGGACGTAACAAAAATAAACGCTTCGCGCAAATCTCTATTATTGTTTCAATTTTCATAACAATTGGGTTGGGATTTAATGAACTTGAAATTGGTTGTAAAGGTCATTCCCACGTTTTACGCCTACAAATATCGTTAAAATATTCTTCTGTAGATATTAAAATGTGAAGTGAATTATTAATATCTACTCCCTATAGGTAAATTTCGGACACGTTTTTAAAATGAATATGAAGCGCAAAAAATATTTTTTTGCTAATTTTTTTTATTTATTTCTGACAATCACCTTAATTCTTATCATAACACGAAATAGGACATCAATACTGCAATTGTAAGAGGACTGGTGTCTGAATTAGACGTGAGTCCGTAGCTCAGAACACTAGGCACATAAATTTTTAAATAATTAAGTTATGATTTATGTGAATAGAGATGTTAAACCATTAATAAAATATCTGCACTAAGTCAATTGACTTAAGCCGTAGGTACTGAGTGCAGTCGCCATGATCAACAGCGGTCGGAAGAAAATACTAAATATCAATTTTAAGATTGAGTTGATACTTAGTCTTGACGGAAATTACAACCGGATTAGAAATGTGAGATGAAATAGCAAAATAAATATATATTAAACTTCTGTTTCCTAAAGAACTACAAAGAAGATATCAACTCACCGACATCACAAACGAGACTGCCTGGTTCAAGTTCGGACAAGAAAGCTCTCACGCCTGGCGCGGGCGCTCTCGAACCTTCGTCCCCATCATCGCCGGCTTGTTCGTACACATCGTGAACATAAGCCCGCTCGAGAGCAGCGCCTCTGGCGGCGGATTCACCCGCTCCCGCTTCCGCATCTGCGAGCGCCTCGCCCGCGCTCGCTGGCTCTCCCGCGTCACACACCGCGCCCGCGCCGCCATCCGCCATCACCGCACCGCCATTGCACTGCGCTGTAACGCATCACATCACTCATAAACTAACAGCGGATAAACATATTCTTTAATCGAATTTTATGAAAGACTACACAGAGCTGACTACCAACTTTCGCTAGTTGGAATGAGATGTAAAGAAGAAGAATCTAATAGAGGAGAGACGAGCAGACGGATAAACTGAGAACATTGACTGTTACCACCCATATATAAGTATATCAGCGACTGAAGATTGCCTTGCCGTTCTTTGGTAAGACCGGCCTACGGTAACTGAACCCAGTCGGTGAAATGCAGGAAAATAATTTCTTAATATTGTTTTTTTTAAAAGGCTGGGCTTTAGTCTAGTCGCGCCGGCTAAATTGTGGCGATGATTGGCACTCTCATGAAATACTTCATTAAGAACAGTGGTGCGCTTGACGTGCGTACGGACAAACTGTATACCTAAGCTCTATACTTTAATAAAGAAAGCGGCATAATTTTAATTAGAAATGTGTAGTAGTATAAAGATTCTATTTTCAAGAATTTTCCTATGGCTTGTGCTTTGAAATGGAATTGTCTATGCATTGGTCTTTATTGTTATAATATTCTGTATTACACTATAATTATGTTACGGATATTTTTCGAAAGACATATAAATGTAGAGAAATACAGATTTCAAATGCACAAATTATGTGGAGGCCATATAATTTGCCTTTGCCTTGGCAATACTGGTTTTGTGTAAGTGTGTGTTGGGTATCTCGCTAATTGTTGTATTTTTCCTAACCTATCTCACTTTAAAATAACGTGACCCTCTATTTTCAGTAGATCCAGAGATGATGATATACAACCTCACAAACTATGCCTCTTTAAAAACATACTTATTGTGATATCTCCTATATCCTATTTAAAAATTAGACATATTAGTTGTTAAATATAAATAATATTCGACTGCAGGCATGATGACAGAAACCAAGAACCACTAAAATTATGTATTTATCTGATGTAATGGCTTGCAAAAAGTATAAATATTGTATTTATTTTCATATATAGAGCAAGATTAATAGTTAATTAACAAATATAAATCTACAAGATACAGCAATCCGCCATGTTGTTTGAACACCAATACGTCGCTAATGTATGAAGCTCACTTTGTTCGGATATAACCGACGATCACTTTATTTTTTAAAAACTATAATAGACACTGGTTGACAAACGGTGACGTCGCGTCTTACACAAACAGACGACATGACACCACCGAGCGCTTTCTCGTAAATTTTAAACTTAGAATTTAATCAACAATTTTTCCCACTGAAACTTTAACTTTAACTTTGTGTAGAAATATAACAGTTTTCAAAATTAGTTATCATGCCTATTAATAGTGTGTGCGGTGTGCAGCCAACGACAACACAACTAACATAAAAAAAAAAAAAAAATTTACTGCCTTTTTGTTATAATTTTAGATCTCTAGCTTTAATTCCTTTATGCACTAAACAAGCTACATAAAATAAAATACAATTACCACAACACACGCAAATGTATCCTATGACAATTTAAGTAAATTCAATAAATAAAGCTTTTAGAATAATCAATGATCAAATAGTAGGCACAATGTCGCCGCTACCACATCGTAGATTTATAGTTAACAAGTTTTTGTCCATGGTTCCACCAGTTCGTATACCGTCGGTTATATAGAATAGCTGCTCTATGTTCCTTTTCAGAAATCAAAGTACTAGTACTTAAAAGTTTTATTATAATCGGTACTTTCTCCATAGATTCCGAGTGGCATAGACAGTATACGCAGGGTAACATCACTGAAAACAGAAAGCCCGTTTGGGCAGGGTTGTGTAGTAAGTCAAAACCTCCTTTCTGAGGAGAGGCCTATGTATAAAAACAGACTATGAAAGGCTGTTGATATGAGTGATATGGTTCAGTGGTATACCCATAAAATACATAGGTTCTTTCGAATGTATAAAATTACCAGAATTTGCCCGCGTGTATCTTAGCGATTATCGCGGTAAAAGTAACCTATATCCTTCCCCAAGAATCAGAGTATCTTCATGCCAGTTTTCATTAAAAGCAGTGTAAAACTTTAGTCGTAAAAATGTGACAGGCAAACAGATAAACAGTTACTTTCAAATTTTCTTTTTTTTTATATATTTTAGCTGCCAAAATGACTCTGCCCTGCCTGATGGAAAGCATAAGCAGAATCCAAGAGTGGTGTTCACCATTCTCAATGTGAATAAGGACAATGTTATATGTTGACCCACACTATGGTGGCCTGGTGAGATGCTTTTTCATGCCACGCTTAAAAGCCCCAGAATCATAGTGGGAAGGAAACACGTGCGCTGATAATGAGATGCAGGTTTTGACCGCTCGGCACAAAAAGGAAGAACCGAAGCGATGAGTTCGAGAACATATGCCTTCCACTTTAAAGCGGTGAATTCCAAGGCCGGCACGTGTTGTTCTATATAGGAAGGGAGAGGGGGGGGACCAATTGGAAGAGCTCTTCAGAACACTCTTCATGGTAAAGGCAATAGAAGACTGCTAAGGAGGCGATATCTCTACCCAACTGCAGAGGCTCAAGGGACTCGGTGGCTTCGGGACTGTCGACAATGCCAATTGCTCGCCGCTGCAACCGGTAGAGCGCGTCAAACAGATATTTATAATATTTAAGTATTTATTTACATGCATACGCATACAAACTCGTCTAAGATTACTCTCTTTTACTATTGGTGGACGATAACTATTATTGACATACAGTACCTTCACAATATAGTACATCTGTGGCGTCTGTTTGTGTCGATCTATGATTTCTTTAACTGTTACTTCAATTTAATGTTCATAAATGTCACTTAGTGTTTTAATTGATTAGAATTTGAATTATACAATTTTTGTGTCATCTTGTTGCTCACACTTAAACAAACTCCGAATCTATCTATTCGATTTTAAAGTTTATTTTACAGTGTTTATTACTGGCGTATCTATTAAAGGATAGTTAATATCACGCTAGACCAATTGAAAAAGAGGGTGGTTGAAAAGAGACACAATAGAAGTTCATACAATGTTTTGAGACTTTGAAGAAGTTTGTATTTTTAGACGAAATGGCAAATATTTGTTAAAGTACGGCTGTCTTAAGATTTTCTAAGAATTCTATAAATAGTATTACTTTGTAATACTTGAAAACTGTAGTTAAATTGTCCCTATATAGGAATTAAGCTTCATTTCATATAAATTGTTTCTTACTTTTCAAAAGCAAAATCGACTGTTATCTGAAAACTATTTGTTCACATAATTTGTTATTTTTCTCCGGTGATTTATCTATCAACATAAAATGTGAATGTTATACTTAAATGTTAAAAAAGAAAGTAAAGAAAGTTATTTAAAGAAAGAAAATCGTTTATTCTGACATACACAACAGTACATGATTTTAGACAGACGTAAGATAGTAGAAAACGCCCTGTGTAATGCTAAAAAAGGCGCTTAACTCAGCATATCGCTGTAGGCAGAGTGACTACAGTGCTGGTTTTATAATATAAAAACAAAAACAAACAAACAACAACCCATAATGTCCCCCTGCTGGGCTCGGGTCTCCTCTCAGGAGAGGGTTAAGACCATACGTCCGCACGCTGGCCAAGTGCGGGTTGGGGACTGGCAAGAATACGAGGTGGCTACGTAAATCTTGCCGTTGGATGTTTTTAAGCCGCCCGAAGGCCTCCAACTAAGCTTCACGACTGTTAACGTATGATAACAACCGGGACCGACTGCTTAACGTGACCTCCGAATCACGGAGACGCTCATGGTAACATGCCACCAGCGGTCACCCATCCAGGTACTGACCGCGCCATCGTTGCTTACCCTCGATGATAGTTTCTAAACACCGAGTGCAACTGGGCTATGAGCTATAATATATAATGCTGGTTTTATAATAAATGATTTATAATAATAATATTAATAGGCTGCCATAGTATGGGTCACCAAGCTGCAATGTTGCATTTTCTGCATTCGCAATGAGTATGTTAATCACTTCTCCCAAGTGGTTTTTCTCGTAGACCCCAGCTAGGGTCTCGGGGTAACTATTCCAGGTCTGAAGCCTGTTTAAGTGATGTTCTACGCCACCCGTAACTAGCCAGCTAGCTACTACTCCTAGCTAGCTAGTAACGTCAGCCAGCACTAGGTCGGTGGTTGTGGATAGAAGGGTATTAGATAGTTCAGGAGTTGTTGCCACGGAGACGAGGTCTCGTGGCAGACGATACCTGTCCGGTAGTCGCCGATGGTAGGGCGCGAGCTCTCGCAGGTGGCGAGCTTGCGATCCGTCAGCACGCACGAACAGGTTAGTAATCACTTCTCTTTGATTTTGTTCAGGCTTTCCATCAGGCGGATAGTCACTTTGGCAATATGGTAGAGGGGAATTCAGAGCCTCCGATGCGTTCCTGGACCGACCGACCTGCCAACTGCCGAGGTAGGTCGCCGCGGGGTTTAGTGGGTAGAGCGGTTCTCTGGTAGTCCCACACACGCCCTTCGTCTCCCCACGTAGGGTATGGTGTGAAAAGCATTCTCGAGTAAAAAAAGGCTCATAAATAAAAAAGTCTCTTAGTTCGAGAGCTCCGAAAGTTCGAGTCCGAGGGTTATTTTAAAAAAAACAAAACGTTGAGAACCTTGGAAGTTCGATCGCTATATCATCTCAATTTTATCTCAATGCCCACCGTGATATTATAAGATTATAACGTTGAAAGGTTATTGTTAATTATAGATAATATAAATATCTCCTGAATATAAATATATATAGACGCTTCAACTCACTTTATAACTTAACATGCCTTTATAATTCAGACTACCATGTCTTTATCCTTAAAGAGGTGGGCAGAGGCGTATTTAACACAGATTCTGCCAACGATCAGTACAGGGTCTAGTCATAATCGGTAAAAAGTAACAAGATTTATTTCGTATTGGTTTTTCGTAATGCATGACTCTTTCTGTTTTCCGTCTGGTGACGGACCAAGAATACGGTGTTACCACCCCTTTTCATCCCTTGGGTGTCCAAGATTCGCTCTAGGAGGACTACGCAGAATAATGCAGGATGACCACTAACCGTCTCGTATTTAAAAAGAAAGTACATGACCTCCTTCTCACTGGCATGGTAGAGTCATCATAACGATACTCCAACACTTTCTTATCCAATAGTTTTTATATATATATATATATATTAACTGCCGGAAAGCATGTAAAGCTGTCGGTCCTGCGCCTGATTTCTCCCCAGTCGTGTCGGTTAACCATGCCATCAGATTATGAGAGAGAGGGAACAGAGATTGCACCTGTGTTTACACACACACTGGTGCACTATAATATCTTCTGCGTAGTTGGCTGGTCTTCGTTGAGACTGGCCGCCGTGGCCGAAATCAGCTAGGAAAACATCATCATATTAAATGCCTCGGTGGCGTAGTGTTAGCGTATGCGACTGCTGTGCTTGAGGTGTCGGGTCTATTCGTGTGTCGGACCAAATGTTAGTATGATTTGCAAATATTTGTTCCGATATGATAGAGTTTGGGTGTTTTCTATGTATAATATGTATGTATTTATAAAAAAGGTCTATATATATTTATAACAGCTGTCTAGTACCCATAACACAAGCTCTGCTTAGCTTAGGACTGGCTGTTGTGTGTTAGATGTCCAAAATATCCGAAATAGATAAATAAAATGTTTTTATAACGCATTATATGTAAATCAAAATTTTACCATGCATCAACCAGCTGTGCAAAAATATGTTACCAAAATCGAAAAACGCAATCCTATTCATTCTATCGTGTTCGTATAAAGTATATATCTTGTATTGAAATATTTCAAAGGGTCTGTTGCGGTCTACGGATATGGGTAAGCGGACAAAACGTTTGGCCGAATCCAGAACTTTGTTAATAAAACGCCTCAACCGCGGTATCAGAACACTTGCGTCATGTATTTTTATTTGATTCTTTGTTTACTAACGACCAAAAGCTGTACTCGTAGTAAAGTAGGTACATATATACTGAGGCAAATGGGTTTCGTCATATTTGTGTACAGCTTTGGTAAATGTCTTTGAAGTATTATAAAACGTTATTTGATAGTGATATATGGAGCTAATAAATATGTTCAGACATTTTAATAAATAAAATATGTTCAGACATTTTAACACACTACGCCATCTAGTCTCAAACTAAGCAGAGCTTGTACTATGGGTACTAGATAACTGATATTAATACTTATATACTTTTTTTTGTAAATACATACACATAATACATAGAAAAAACCCAAACTCCAAAACAAATATTTGCAGATCATACAAACATTTGGTCCGACTCAGGAATCGAACCCGAGACCTCTTGCACAGCAGTCGCATTCGCTACCACTGCGCCACAGAGGCAATGCTCAAATGATAACATGTTTCGCATGTAATATAATCTAATACCTTTAAACGAACATTTATTGTATTTATATGTATAATCTGAATCTCGGAAACGACTCCAAAGATTTTCATGAAATTAGGTATGCAGGGGTTAGGGGACGGTAAATACGATACGATATACAATACGATTAATTTTTTGGTAAATGTATTAATAAAAAAGTACCTCAAAAGCTTGATAATCCAGGTACCGCAACCTTGAATCAATTTCTTTTAAATATGATAGTGACACAGGATATATATAATTAAACATATAAATGGAAATCATCGGTTTGTACATTAATATATTGCCCAATTTAAATAAATACTAGCCGACCCGTGCCCACTTTCGTTAACCGTGGGCGTTAACCACACGCTATTCGCCGACTTGATTTGCAAATACTAATATTTTAACTGACTTTTTTCGTTTAGTCATTATAAAATATGGCCTACGTCACTGCTAAATAGTTTCGCTTTCTGTTAATGAAATAATTTTCAGGATCAGATCAGTATTTCCGAAGATTACCCCCTACAACTATACAAACAAAGTTCGAAACTTACCTCTTTATAATATTAGTATAGACTTATTAAATGTTGTTAGCGTGTACTATTAGCAAGCCTACAGCAAATAAATAGACATACGACCTAAAAATGTCTGCTAATAGATCTCTATGAAAACTATTACCCATAAAATCAAAACGCAAATGAAATCGATCGTTAAAAAAAGCACAATGCAATTTCCCTGAACGATAAACTCAAGGACGGAAAATTCCAAGAAATTGTTCAAGAGTAATAAACAACCTTCTAAAAATAAAACCTTAAACATCTGCACTCGATGCCAATTTAAACACAATATTGAAAACACGAAATAGCCACTGGAAAAGAGAAAAGCATATCGGAGAGGTTGTATAGGTCTTTGTTTTAGCAAAAAGCAGGAAAGTTCAATTTAGAAAACACGGAAGGCACGCCGCGCCGTCACGTCTGTTGCACGATTTATGGTTTTAAACGCTGATACGGTCCTTAAAAGATAGCTTGATCTCTGTGACAGATAACTAAGAAACAGTCAAAGTAATTTTGTGCAAGCGATTTTATATTGTATGAAGTATGTACATTTTCGCTTTTTATATACCAATAAAAATATTTATATAATATATTTATAACAAAAAAGGGCAATTATAAATACAAATAATCTTAAATGTGCCTTAACAGTTCTAAAATGACACAAATGACAACTCTCACAGAGATCAAGCTACATTGTTGAAGAGATCGTTTTTTGTTTTTACGAAAGACGGTCCCCATTTCATGTCATCCACATTTTTTATATTTTTTATCATATATTCATCACGACGAAGACTTGAAGACTCGGAAGACTTAGAATTGAAGACATTAAATACTTGACATTGGTAGAAATAGCTGATCCGGTTGGTTGCCATATCATCAAAAGAAGAAGTACATTGTTGAACTATAATGTACTGCTGCTGGACCCAAAAGTACAGTGTTGTAGTGTCACAAAATAAATTCATTACATAATTTTCGGATATGCTTTTTAAAATCAAAATCATTTGATGGTAAATGACTAACATTGCCGATTGCGATTACGCGACTTAAATGAAGCCTATTGGGTGTTACCCGAGTGTGGGTGTGGGGGTGTTAGTGTATAGTGGGATGGTAAACCCTCTGGTATTTTCGTTGAAAAGCGACGAAATATTTGCTTCAGATTGGGTTTTTTGTGAAGTTCTGGTATATTCTAGTTAAACTAGACCATAATCGTCGAAGTTGGGCTTTATCATGAAAGAAATATAATCTTCTTCATATCATTGATCCCAAGTATACTTTAAAGGTCGGCTTACTCATCAGGTCTATCAGTTTTACTTGAATTCCAGTTTTTCCACGGAACGACTGGCATGAGACTTTCGCAACACTAAAGGCGAAATGGATGGTAGTATTTTTTTTACCCGACTGCGAAAGAAGGAGGGTATTGTTTTTCGAGTGTATAGTGTGTATATTTCTTTGGCACGCCCTAGAGTCTAAACGGCACGTCGTATTTTTATGTGAGTGGTGTCAATAGATTCGTCTTAGTCGTGAGAGTGACACTGGGCTGCGTCTGTCATAGTCGGTTTTTTGTAATAATTGCATACAACTTATTTATTGCAAAAATTTAATACATACTTCAACTTTGACATGACATATATTACAGCCCTTTCAAATATATTACAGATCACATTGTAGATCACATATGTTTGTTAAAAACTAGTCTAAAGATACTTAAGTAAGTAAGGGTCTGTGAGGATCTACTCCTTATATTAAATTCTACTAATGTTACTAGTCCTTCTAATATTACTAACGCTTGATATGTAATACCTCTCATAATATAAATTATAAATGGAAAAGTTTGTGAGGGTCTGTGAAATAAATTTAGATAGTATTAAATAGTAATTTAGTTTATATAACTGCCTCGGCGGCGTTGTTGTAGCGTATACAACTGCTGTGCTTGAGTTCTCAGGTTCGATTCCCCGGGCCGGACCAAATGATTGTATGAGCTGCAAAAAATTGTTTCGGAATTGGCTGTTTTCTAAGTAATGATATATACATATTAACATAAAAAAATAATATATATTATGTTTATATCAGTTGTCTAGTGCCCATAAAACAAGCTCTGCTTATTTTGGGACTAGATGACGATGTGTCTTAGATGTCCAAACTATTTATCATCATTATTTATTTATATAACACATAGAATAATTTACCACGCTAAATGACATAATCGCGGGCGGATTCGCGGGTAGCACCTGATACAACGTGTTTTTAGAGGAGCATAGTTATTCTATAGAAATAAGTTACATTTTAAATTTATTAATTTTCCACCTCATTTTTGTCGAAATCTAATTAGTCCAAATACATTTTGTTGTTTAGGTAACTAGATTATCCCGTGTCCCGTTTTTCTGTCGTAGATCGCGATAAAAAGAAACCTATGTCCTTACTGGACAATCAAAGTATCTCCATGCCAAGTTTCATTTAAATAAGTGCATCGGTTTAGCCGTAAAAGTGTAACAGACAGATAGACATCATTATGATCGTGTTTATAATATTAATATAGATTATACACGTATTTGTGGTCAACAATGGCTAAATTTTAAGGATTAACAAGTAGAGCTCGCTCCTTACAGTATTAGTATTATTTAATTATTAGTATTATTTTAATTATTTTTACTGCACCTGCATCGAGTTGATGTAAAATATGTTAATTTGTTCAATATTATATAAGTAACGATTGTCTTAATGAGAAATAAAGATCTTTGAACCGAACGTTCCTGTATTATAACAATATTGTTACATATATTGTTATAATACAGGAACGTTCGGTTCTCAGGTTCGATTCCCCGGGCCGGACCAAATGATTGTATGAGCTGCAAAAAATTGTTTCGGAATTGGCTGTTTTCTAAGTAATGATATATACATATTAACATAAAAAAATAATATATATTATGTTTATATCAGTTGTCTAGTGCCCATAAAACAAGCTCTGCTTATTTTGGGACTAGATGACGATGTGTCTTAGATGTCCAAACTATTTATCATCATTATTTATTTATATAACACATAGAATAATTTACCACGCTAAATGACATAATCGCGGGCGGATTCGCGGGTAGCACCTGATACAACGTGTTTTTAGAGGAGCATAGTTATTCTATAGAAATAAGTTACATTTTAAATTTATTAATTTTCCACCTCATTTTTGTCGAAATCTAATTAGTCCAAATACATTTTGTTGTTTAGGTAACTAGATTATCCCGTGTCCCGTTTTTCTGTCGTAGATCGCGATAAAAAGAAACCTATGTCCTTACTGGACAATCAAAGTATCTCCATGCCAAGTTTCATTTAAATAAGTGCATCGGTTTAGCCGTAAAAGTGTAACAGACAGATAGACATCATTATGATCGTGTTTATAATATTAATATAGATTATACACGTATTTGTGGTCAACAATGGCTAAATTTTAAGGATTAACAAGTAGAGCTCGCTCCTTACAGTATTAGTATTATTTAATTATTAGTATTATTTTAATTATTTTTACTGCACCTGCATCGAGTTGATGTAAAATATGTTAATTTGTTCAATATTATATAAGTAACGATTGTCTTAATGAGAAATAAAGATCTTTGAACCGAACGTTCCTGTATTATAACAATATTGTTACATGTAAACTAAATTTACTTCGTTTATAAAGGACTAATTTGACATAGTTCGTAGCATAATAAGTTTATAGAGCAATAGGGCAGGAGCGCGTGGCCGTTGCCTAGCGACGCATCTGGGGCGAATCCAGGTCGCTCGGGAACCTTCACCGCTAGCCCGGCCACTTGCCTGAATGCACCGATTCCAGCGATAGGATATATATTCCTTACCACTAGAATGAAATTTACAACAGTTTTCCAGAATTACTTTAAAAATTAAAAATATCTCGTGTTTTATAGAGTTCTGTTGAACGGGGAGTTGAACTGGTATTATAGTCTTTTACAATTACGTGAAATTGCTATAAAACAGCCATTTCATTTTGTATCACCTATATTTTTTTTCTTTACGTGCCACTTATATCACAAATGAAGTGCAAGACATCATAAATATAGAAACGAACACGTAAAATATACTACATAAGTTCTAAAATGACACTGTTGTGTGTGTGTGTATGTGTGTATGTGGGTGTGTGTGTGTGTGTGTGTATGTGTGTGTGTTTGTGTGTATCTGTGACAAATGATAATGAAATAATTATGAAATAGAAATATCTGCTATCCTTTCAAAAGGAATAAAATAGATCGTTTTTGGTTTTTTTTTGAAAGATGGTCCCCATTCTCTGCTAGCGGACCCGGCAACCATTGTATTGACAAAAAAAAAATAGGGGTGATGGAGGGAGTAAATGAGTATAAGGTAAGGGATCTCATCATTTAGGGGTATGAGAAATAGATGTTGGCCGATTCTCAGACCTACCCGAGATTCACACAAACTTCCATAAAAATCGGGTCCGCAACACGACATTTTTATACATTAGATTTCATCACAAAGAATGCTTGAAAATTCAAACACTCAAGAATTGAAGACTTTAAGTACTTGACGTTGGCAGAAATAGCTGATCCGGCTGGTTACCATCTCATCAAAAGAAGAGAAATCAAGCATAGAGCATGTGCCCATTACGCTAACGTAAAAAAAGACCCTTTTAATAGATTTTAATTTTTAGAGGCGGATAAATCAAGGTCACAGCGTACTTCGGGTAGAATATTAGTAAAAAGAGTGTGGCAACTTTAGAAGAACATTTAATTACTGTTGTGTTCAATGAGAGCTACGTGCCACAAAAATGGTTTGACCTTTTAGATTTACACCTAACGAAATCGGCTTTTAAAGTCAGGTATTTATTTCTAGAACAGATGTTATGGTACACGAGTTTTATGTCATATACTATTAGATTATATAATTATGTCACCCTTTTTCCATTACTTTCATGAATATTTTTAAGAAGTATGAACGCCTACGCTAATTTATGTAACATAATACACATGATGACAAATGTCTGCCGTAAATATATCAGTGGCGTTAGTTCCTTTAAACTTCAAATGAGTCTGAGATAGTGTTCAGCCCATCAGATTTGTCTGGCTCATTGGAAAATATTATACTTAATGATATACTTTATATAAAATTCAGGGTGCCTAAAATGGCGTTAGTTAGCTTGGTTTTTTTCACTTTTGATATTTAAGTTCCAAAGTACCGATCAAAACCGAAGGACCTACCGAAAAAAGTACCGATCTCAAAAATTTCCTAAAACGAAGTAAGTCTTTGGTGACTGGGATCTGAGTCAAGTCTTATATTATATGTATCGTCTGCGTAACCCCTTTCGAAGAAAAATATTACGTTTGAAGCTGCCTCATTGGCGTAGCGGTTAGTGTATGCCACTACCAATCAAGAGTTAATCTCGGGTTCAACTTTAGGGTTGGGCCGAAAAAACTGTTAACTAACATACCTCAGAGGGCACGTAGGTATCGGTGCAGAGCTTCATCTCTTCCAAGCGTAGAATAAGAGTCCCATTTGATAGTGGGAGTGAGAGAACAAAAACTGCATGTATGATTGCGCACACACTTGTGTATTATTATTACCTCCTGCGTTGTTGGCTGGTCTCCGATGGGACTGACCGCCGTGTCATAAATTGGCGAGGATTACATCATCAATGGGTATCAAACCCGTGATTTCTTCTCTATCCACAACTTAACAGGCCTACAGTTGATTGTCATGTACAAGTCTAGAAGCGTCGTATGTTTTAGTTAGAATATTACTTTGACATGGTTTATGCGACAACTGAGTAATCGATCGGCTGTACTAAACAATACCAGCGTTTATCCACAGTTTCTATGCTGCTTTTAATGAGTGATATCGATCGTAATATAGGTCTTATTCCTCATATTTGATTTGCATTGGGAGCGAATATACGATTTTGAAACTGATTGATTTATCGACTTTTTGCACTGTATCATAGTACTTTTGTTGCACGCTCGCCAACTCATTTGATTTGTTAGGATTTCACGTATTATTCCTGTAAATGAGTTACGTTCATTTTTTGAGTACCTTTACTGAAAGTACTTTTACTGTACCTTTACTGCGAAGAGAACCCTTACATTTAAAAGAATTTCTAGAATATTTTTTATATCAGCTTTTATGTTCAAAATGAAATTATGATGTCAGGATCTAAAAATGACAAGTAATATTATTTAAAATCTGTTTTATAATCGTTTTGCAATCTACATATACATACACTACCTGCAGGATCACTCCTTACTTAGTGATCGTTAGTATGGTTTTAGATCGAAGCGATCTACGGGTGATCTTCCAGCGTACATTACACACCTTTGTGGTACGGCTATTGACAGGCATGGGGAATTGGGCCTTGAATGGGGCCATGTCGAGTCTAATAGCCAAGGTCTTTGGTAGGTTTCAGCACCGTTCGCTTATCTCCAAACTACCGGTATTGGCTTGCCCCCTAAACTCTGCAACTGGTTTACCGCATTTCTACACCAAAGCCGCATTGGAGTCGTTTCCGACTGTGCGGTCTCCGATTTTTAGCCGATTAACGCTGGAATACCCCAAGGCACGGTCCTGTCGCCCACACTGTTTCTACTGGATATTCATGACTTGTTGGCCCTTGGCAATATTCATTGTTGTGTCTACAATACTTGCATCTCAAAGAGCCCGTTAAACTGTCGGTCCCGGTTGTCATGAATATCTATTACACTCGTTATTGGGAAGTCAGTGCTCTCAAATATACTAACAACTAGTTGAACTTTGGATTCAGTTTTCTCAGGGTTGTGGAGGGTCGAGAGCAGTCGCTCCATGGAAAAAATGGTATTCAGGTGAAACCCGCTTATATTAGTAGCAGCAACTAACGTTGAGAGTAATTAAGACGAAGATGATAAGTGATTCTACAGTAATTTTATGTATTTACAATATCACAGTAGGTAGTTGAAGGGAACGTGAAGATTAACTGCCTCAGAAACGTATTGATAGCGTATGCGACAGCTGTCCTTGAGGTCTAGGATTCGAGTTCCGGGTCGTGCCAACTATTTATATGATCTGTAAATATTTGTTTCGGAATTTGAACGATTTTTTATCATAATTATATGCTTTTGCTTGTATATTCGGCCACCAAATTAAAATTTCATAGAAATCGGTACAGCCGAGTAGCCGTGCAAGTGTAACCGACAGAGTTATTTTCGAATTTATATTATTACTAGCTATATAAAAATGCTACAAAAATAACAAAAAATATTTAAGGGTATGTCACCCCTTATTATTTAGGAGTATGAAAAATTAATGTTGGCCGATTCTCAGGCTTAGTCGGTATGCACACAAAATTTCATAAAAAGCGGTCCAGCCGTTTCGGAGGAGTTTGATAACAAACACCGCAACACGATAATTTTATATATTAGATTAATAAGCATAGATTTATGCTAAGATATACGTTAAACATGGCCATGGAGGAGATAGGGATAGTTTTAAAATAGTAATTGAAGATATTGTTAGTGCATCGGTTGCGGGCGGGTCAATGGCCGCGCGACCCACTTGCACACAACGCCCCCGCCCTCTGCTGCAAACCCCCCGCTTTGAAATATAAACTGATAGTGCTGGCACTATATGCGAATTATTGTGAAAAGTCTGTATCTATTTTGACGAGGCTTTATTTCAATGACAACACAAAAGGGGAAAAAAGCGTACTCCTTCTTAAAAGGCCGGCAAAGCACTTGTGGCGCCTCTGGTGTTGCCGGTGTCTATGGGCGGCGGTAATCGATTACCATCAGGCGATATGTCTGCTCGTTTGTCACCTATATCATAAAAAAATGTTCATTCTCAGAATATTCTTGGACCGTGGGAGAGCCACGCTTCGGCATCCATGGGCTGGCTCGACCGGAGTGATACCACGGCCTCACAGAAAAACCGGTGTGAAATAGCGCCTGGGCTGTGTTTCACCGAGTGAGTGAGGATACCGGAGGCCCATATTCCAACCCTGCCCATCATCCCTCTCCCTATCACCCAAGGCCGGCAACTCACTTGTGACGCCTCTGGTGGTACGGGTGTCCATGGGCGGCGGTAATCGCTTACCATCAGGCGATACGTCGGCACGTTTGCCCCTATTCAAAAAAAAAAATCATTTACCAGATCCATGAAGAATGGATGAATTTAATGAGAACATTTTTACTCATTAGTTCCATTATCTCAAAGTAATAATCTAAGAATCTTTTTTGTTAAAAAATAATTGCTTTAATAATCACAAATTTTAACAAAACTAAAACCAACCTTAAGAATTGGACCAAACGGAAATGGTACCACACGTGAAGCATCAACTTTTTCATAAAAAAGGAATCATCAAAATCGGTTGACCCAGTCAAAAGTTATTAGGTAACAAAAAAGAAAATAATAGAGTTACGCTGTTGGGCCAGCTGGACCGGGGCGGTGCTACCCTCGCAGAAAAGACCAACGTAAAATGGCAGCGTTCGTGTTGTCCTGTATTGTTGGTGAGCGCGAGACCGGAGGCCCAATGATGAAAAAGCATCACTAGGCTATCATAGAATGGGTCACCAACCTGCATTGTTGCATTGTCTGCATTCGCAATGCATATGGTTACCACCACTTGTCTGATTCTATATTATGACCATACATAAAAAAAATCGAATTGATAACCTACTCTTTTTTTGAAGTCGATTATAAAAATAAATACAGTGGATAGAATAAATGAATACGATTATTTTGAAATCCTGAATCCTATAATATCCTTGTCATGGTGAAAAACTCATTGCAAAAAAAATGATGTAATGAACGAGGAAATAACAGGAGGAGGAGAAAATGAAAAAACACTTAATCAAAAGTAAAAATAGACGTGTTTCATAGATGACTGCCTCGGTGGCCCAGCGGTAGCGTATGCGACTGCTGTTCCTGAGGTCTCGGGTTCGATTCCCGGATCGGATCAAATGTTTGTATAATCTGCAAATATTTGTTTCGGAGTTTGGGTGTTTTCTATGTATGATATGTATGTATTTACAAAAAAAAAGTATATAAGTATAATATCAGTTGTCTAATACCCATAATACAAGCTCTGCTTAGTTTGGGACTAGATGGCGTTGTATGTTAGATGTCGGAAATATTTATTATAGATTAATTATCACCCACCCACATCTTCCAATCAGGATCTAACCACAAATAAAATCGACATTAAATGCTTCATGGATCTGGCCAATGGATCCTCTGAGATTATAAGAAAAAAAATTAGAAGTAAATTCAAATTTAGATTCTATATTTTTTTACTATGACCTATCCATGCCCTAAATTATGTATATAAAGATTTATAACCAACCGATTTTCTAGCTTTCCCGCTGTCGCCAGTACGACCCTGACCTGCTCAAGTTATTTCTTAAACTCCTAAATCGATCCATTAAAGCTTTATATATATATTATATTCCTTTCTCTTCATTGTATTTTCCTATTAAGGAAAGTTAGATAAGGGAGAAAATATCCATTCGATATATTTATAATTTCCCTATCTTTAATTCCAAACTTCTATCAATTGTGGAAATTAATAGGTGCTTAATACACCTCTCTATAGCTTTAATAATACAAAACAAAAAAACCGACTTCAAGAATTGGACCAAATTGAAATGGGTCCACATGGGAAGCACCAGCTTTGAAATAAAAAATCAACATCGATATCGGTTCACCTAGTCGAAAGTATTGAAGTAACAAACATAAAAAAATACTTCCTCCTTTTTTTGAAGTCGATTAATAACATAATAATGTTCTACTGCTAAATTAGCTTAGATTAAGATAACTGTCTTCTATGAATAGTCTCATAAACATGGTTGTCTCATAAATATGGTCGTCTGGGAGAAATCGCGGTGAGCGATAGGACCGCCAATTGTTATACATATTGTGTGATTGTTCCTGTTGTACCATTTCTTACTATGTATATATAATAAAGATAAATAAATAAATAAACAGCTAAAAAAAATAATCCTGCTGACCAGAAGAAAATCTTCTTTAGAATGAATGCTCATTCTCTATTAAGTAGTATCTCAGTTGTGGTCTAATATAATCTAAAATTATATAATGCTAAGTTTCAGAAACGTTAATTGCAAAGTTCTACAACAACATGATCGCCTTGCAAAAAGCGTACTTGAAAAAACACTTTTTTCTTGGCAACTTTTGCAGCATTTTGCAGATTCGAAGTTGAATGACCCGAGCTTGTCCCACCGACCAATGGGGTGCCCGCACGCGCATTGCGACGACCTCATTGGATGCTCCCCGCCGTCGGTGCATTCAAAATCCGAACATACACATTTTACATGGCAAAACTAAATTTATTTACCGTCTCAAGAGTTTTATTTTTCAAAGGTTTTCATTGCTAAGCTATTTTTATATCACACAAACAAAACTATTTTTAAAGCAAACAGATCTAAGAAGTAGGTAATTGTCAAAGATTGTCTTATCACTGATCATGCTTTGAAAATAATTGTCTTAATAAATTTGTTTTTATATTTCTTATAAAGTATATGGAAGACCGAGACTTGCTCAGTATTTTTTTTGGTCAATTTTAATATGCATGTACGGGGCGGTACTACCCCTGCAAAGAGGATACATAGTATGACGGCGTTCGTGCTGTCGTGTTTTGTTGGCGAGTGCGATACCGGGGGCCCAATGATGCATAAGCATCGGTGTGGATCACCATATGTTGCATTGTCTATATTCGAAATGAGTATGGTGACCACCACTCTTGAATTCTGCTTATAATTTCCATCAGGTAGAGTAAAGTCACTTTGGCGGGGTCATACATAAAAAAAATCAGAGAAAAATCTGTGGGGCAACCCCATTTTTTCTTGAAATATTGGCCAAAGCTTGTTTATTTGTTAATATAAAACACTTGGCTTCAGCCTCTTGGAAACGTCCCAGAAATTCTGACAAGCTAAGTTTATGCAAGCTATACCTTACAATATTTGGGCCAATTTATAAACGTATGCATACATAATAATATGGAGCATGCGCCAAAGTTATCATGTCTTAACTTACATTAAGTAAATGGTCTCTGCAGTAGCCTATGTATCCCTTATCTATACAAATGTTATAAGGGGGTAAGATGTGTAAGGTTGTTAAGGGTAATCCCTAGATCAACTGAATCGATTTAAAAAAAATATCTATAGAAAAGGAAAGTATTCCGGAGTATTATATAAAAATCGTATATATAAAAAGCTTATATATCCATAATATAGGATGAATGTGGTACAATCTCATGGTATGATAATGGTTTGAAGTATACAGTGTAATACGGCTACAAATTATATTGTATTGATTGTTTATTTTGTAATTTTTAAACAACACTTAAAATTATGGGATTAAACTTTAGTATAAGGAGTAGGTATATGTATTAAACAAAAATGGCTCCCAACATGGGTCAAACTTATAACAGATGTATCGCTTGACGGTAGGCGATCGCAACTCCAAAGGCGTCACAAGTGCGTTACCAGCCTTTGGGGCATGGGGAGGGGTTGATCTATGGGCAACCGGTGTCCTAACTCACTCGACGAAATACAGCGCAAGCGCTGTATCTTCTCCTGTTGAAAAAAGAGACAAACTTGGCAAACAGACAGATGGACAAAGTGATCCTATAAGGGTTCCGTTTTATCCCTTTGAGGTACGTATACCCAAAAATGAATTACTGAAACGCACACAACTTTCGATCGATTGCATCTAATTGGAGAATTCTTTTTGATGTGTTTGTTATTGTCAGTACAAGGTTTGTGTATAAGTAAATTAAAAGAGAACCGGAGGAGTTATATTTTAAAGCCCACAATGGACAGCTGTGGCGGATATAATAAATATAAAAATCGGCCAAGTGCCAGTCGGCCTCGCGTATGAAGAGTTCCGTACCATTAGCTAACAAAAACAGCAGCCCTCTTAAATATTTATTTTATTTTAAGAATTTTTTGTTATAGCGGCAATAGAAGTGCATCATCTCTCATAATTTCAACTGTCTAACTCTCATGGCTTATGAGATGCAGCCTGCTGACAGACGGATGGACAGACACACGGATCAACTAGTCCTACTAATATTATAAGCGCGAAAGTTTGTAAGTATGGATGGATGTATGTTTATTACTCTTTCACGCAAAAAACTACTGAATGGATTTTAATAAAACTTAACAATAATATAGCTTATACATCAGAATAACACGTAGGCTGCAATTTATAACGGTATTGTGTGAAATACTAATCCTCCTACTCGCGGGCTCTAGCTAATATGAAATAAGTACAATGACCAATTGATAAAAAAGTAGATAGACCACGCTCGAAGTTGTAGTTTAAAGCTCACACAAGGAACTATACCATCAGAGCATTTTCTTTCAATATCCCTTACCACAAAGCTATTAACACTTTTAAATGAATAAAGTTATAACCGGGTTCATGTAAGATAGGAACTGGGGTGTCGCGGTCGTGTGAGGGCTAATCTTGTCAGGCTTTAAATGGATTCACTGTCTTGCAAATATACTCGACCGTCCTAAGTGAATAGATGCATGTGAGGGCAAAGAAATGGGTACAAATATACTGGTCTTATTTTATTACTTGTTATTAGTAATTGTGGGGGAACGAGTGACATTCCCTCCAACACAAAAGAAGGATCCTCCGACCAAGCAAGGTGATCATGCCTGACGGGCTACTGCCCAACGGTTGATGTTGGGAAGTTGTATATATGTCAATCGACGCGATAACTTCTATTGCGCTATGCAGGATTGGTAGCTTCTTCGTATACTATGTTACTCCGTAGTTCAATGTATCTTCGGTAGATGTCATATGTTTATGTTGCCGTTGTGTGTGGAAGTCGTCACATAATAAAATTGGAACAGTCAGCATATTATAGGTAGGCTAGAGTCACTTTAATTTAATATTTATATATTACAAAACTAGTTATTACTAAGAGGTGAATGGGACGATGTGGGTACCAAGAATCATGTTTATTTTAATTTTACAAAACTATATTAATAGAAACTAGCTTTCGCTCACAGGATGGAAGTTTCATTCCCTAATTTATTTCCTTAGGGGTGGCATTTTGATAAATTCAAAAATACGTAGTTCATTACTTTGATCCCACTATATTATTACACAATTTTAAGCAAAACCATCACAGGAATAAAAAGTTTCATACAAATTTTTATCCCCTATTTTATCCCCTTAAGTTGGGCATTTCTAATATTCCTTTCTTAGTGCTCATTTATGTTAAATAAAGAACCTTCATGCTAAATTTCATGATTCTAGGTTCAGCGGTTTGGGTTGTGCATTAATCTCTGGGTATTTTAGTCTGCCACGTTGGTCTAACGGTTAAAGTATGCGACTGCCAATCAAGAGGTCTCGGGTTCAAATCTTAGGTCGGGCCAAACGGGTTATTGAGTTTTTCTGATTTTTTAAATACTTAATAACAGCTCGGAGTTTAGAAGTTGGGGTCTGAACCCCCGTGCCTCGAAGAGCACGTATAACTGTCGGTCCCGCACCTGATCTCTCCCTGATCGTGTCGGTTAACCGTCCCATCGCATTATAAGAGTGAGGGAAAAGAGAGTGCATCTGTGTTTGCGCACACACTTGTGTACTATATTATCTCCTGCTTAGGTGGCTGGTCTCCATTGAGATTGGCCGCCGTGACAGTAATCGGCTAGGAGAACATTATCATCATCATCATTTTAGGCAGTAAATTACCTTCCTCTTTTATATATATATATAGAATATAAAAAAAAATAGAATTTAATACATACTAATACAAATAAATAAAAACCTATAAAATAATGCACGTTATCCACATTTTCATTATAAAGAAATGCAAATGATAAAATAATTATGAGCAAGTAATAAATATGTAGTATGACTACACTGTTGGCCTAGTGGTTTCAGTGGTCGCTACATCACTTCCTACTGCGCCAAGTGTTGTGGGTTCAAATCCTACATGGGACAACACTTTGTGTGATCCATAAATTGTTGTTCTAAGTCTGAGTGTACTTTGTGTCCGTTTCATGAATGTTTGTAAAGATCCCCGCGATACAGGAATGTATATTCCTAATGCGGGAGTTGTCTTTTTAAATAAAAAAAATAAAAAAAATAAAAATAAAAAATTACAAAGATAATAAATATTCCGGGCATCTAATACACAACAGTATCTAGGCCCAAACTAGCTTGTGTTATGGGTACTGGACAACTGATATGAAAACATATATACTTTTTTTTTGTAAATGCATACATATTATACATAGAAAACACCCAAACTCCGAAACAAATACTTGCAGATCATACAAACTTTTGATCCGACCCGGGAATTGATCTTAAGAACAGCAGTCGCATACGCTACCGCTGCACCACCGAGGCAGTCAGCATCGGAAAGCTAAGTATATGTATCCGTCCTATGATGATGAATTAATAATACAAAAAGTCAACGTCCCTGTTTTATCACATGGGTTTCCCAAGAGGGGGCTAAGTACGCAAGCTTTGCAAGACAACATCACCGCAAAGAGAAGCAAATCTTGAATGAAATGAACATTTACTTACCCTTCTGGCCAGCGTGGTACATTAGAGTAAAACCTCTTACTTAAAGAGAGGCCTATGTTTGGTTGTGGACTGTCAAAGGCTGTTGACGAGATGTTTGATATGTATTAGTGGTAATACAAGTTTATAGCACTCTTAGAACAGTTGCACTCGGTGAATAGAAACAATCACCGAGAGTAAGCAACGGTAAGTACCTGAATAGGCGACCGCTGGTGGCACGAAACCATGAGCGTCTCCGTGATTCAAAGGTCACGTTAAACCGTCAGTCCCGGTTGTTATTATAGGATAACAATCGTGAAGCTTATCTGGAAGCCTTTGGGCGGCTCGAAAACATCCAATGGCAAGATTACGTAGCGTAGTAGTAGTACGTGCCAGGGCTCAACCCGCACTCAGCCAGCGTGGAGACGTATGGCCTTAACCCTCTCCTGATAGGAGATCCAAGGCCAGCAATGGGACATTATGGGTTATTGATAACCTAAGTTTATAGCAGTTTTGAGAACTGTATTTACATTTGAGCTGAAAAGTGTAGTCTGCCGTAAAAGAAGACTCCAATGAAGTTGGTTGTTGGAAATGAGATAAAATTATTGAGTGTAGAAGTACGGATACAGTGGGATGAAAGAAAGGATGGCGTGGTGGTTTAACCGGTCGTTGCGCCACTTTCTACTGTACTTAGTGTTGTGAGTTCAAACCCCACATGGGACAACATTTCGTGTGATCTTCAAATTATTGTTTTGAGTCTGGACGTTTGTTGTGTCCATTTGTTGTCTATGTTTGTAAAGTCCCCCGCGGCACAGAATATGTCCCCATTGCGGGCCCCATCTTTTAAAAATGACTAATTCCATGTTATAACTTTTGCCTTCTCTAACGCTATTCTGATTGCTTTCCGAACCATTAATTACTATTTTCGTTACTACAGGATAAATAAATATGTACTTAGATGCTCCATAGGTTTGTAATTTTCATACGTTTTTCATTTTTGCCCGACTACGGTAATTTTATATGAAGGGTAATAGTTTAGGCAGTATATATGTTCAACGTTAGCAATTAACTACTGATCCGATTTTGAAGAATGGAATGTCAATAGATTAGTAACGATGGCCCGGGTGCCATAGGCTAAATGAATTTTATCAAATACGTATGGTTATAGTTCTTAGACGTAGCGTCATGCCTACTTACGTAATCAGCCTATGATTTTTCACCCAAATGAAAGAGAATGCACCATATTATTTCTTATTAATTATAACCATATTAAAAGCGGAGTGCTCTCACAATTTGTATTTATTGCTATTAACACGCGACCGAATTTAGGTACTTTAAGCTGTTCCTATTTTTAGCTTGAGTTATAACGACTCAAAAATATAAAAATTTTTAGGGCATACTTGATATCAATAATTACTTGACTCGAAATGGAGAGGGTAATAATTTGGTAGTCTATATTAAATGTTTTTATGTTCCACCGTAGCGCCCTACTATACCGTATTTAATAATAGACGCATCAAAAGATTCGTGAAAAAAACTCTAGTATCAAAAACTTCATCTCAAATGGCTTGCCGCGTTTAAGGTGACTTCTCTCACATTGTTTGTACCGTAAATCTTATTTACATACTATCTATGTGCAAAGCCCGGAAGTCTTTTGGTCCCTTAAAATCGTACCGTACCCTTAAAATGGTCCTTTAAAATCGTTCCATACCGTTCCAGTCAAACGGGTAGGTTGGTTTCTTTTTTTATGTACTGGGCTAACAGAGTAACTCTACTCTGCCCGATGGAGACCATAAGTTGTATCTAAGAGTTATAAATAAATCATAAATAAAATTTATTCCGTATTCAATTTACAAGATTTGATTTGTTTTTCTTAACAGTAGACTTAACTTAAAATAACGATTAGGACTAATTATTTATTATTTCTTACTATAAAATTACAATTGTTAAACTCGTTATTAAGTAAGGTCAACATTTCAAATTAGTGATCTGCCTGATCTAGGTAAGACCTGTGTTTAAGATCTGCCTGATGTAGGCGATAGTGGTGGTCACCATATTTATTGCGAATGTATACAATGCAATAATGCAGCATGATAATCCACGCAATGGCGGCCATTCTGCATCATTGGGCCTCCGGTCTCGTACTCACCAACTAAACACGACAGCACAAATGTTGTTATTTTACGGTGATCTTTTGTGCGATATAGGCATTGTTATGTGGTATGGATGAGGTGGTGGTGGCTTTGTTTTAAGTTTTATTTTTGCTGTTGTCTTGCTTAGTATGTTCTATTGGTCACGCACTTAGGAGAGCTGTGATCACATGGAATAGGGGTGCTGACAATCCTTGTTCTTTCATTACTAAAAGTTATCACATCGTCTAAATGTTACTGGAAATGCGGTAATCGCTTGTTTTTCATAACCCATTTCCCAACTAAAATGACAGTTTTGATGCTGTCGTTTACCGGAGACCGATGGAAGGCCTAATGAAGCAGAAGCATCTAAATAGGCTGTCATAGTGTGGACCACTAAGTTACATTGTTGCATTATCTGCGTTCACAATGAGTTCAAATGATGCTTTTGATCAGGACGAGTAAAGTCATTCTTATCTCATAAATACATAAAAAAAGATTAAATAGCAGATACAAACTACAACAAATAAACGAACGAATTCCTTTGCAATTCAATTTCATTGGTCATTTGGTGCTGGCAGGTTATGAGAGCCGATTGTCAGAGTTCCGACTGCGGCCAAAACTGGAGCGCATTTGGCAACTGGACCGCGAAACTTGTATCGAAATAATTTCTGGTTTTATAGGTTGGGTTTAATTGTAGCGAGTTTTGTTGAAAGCTGTGAAAATATTAATAATGCTTTTTGATATTAATGTAGATCTGATTGGTACCATGTACAGGAATCTGATAGAAGCTGTTTGCAGATGACATCGTGCTTGTCGGGGTGAGATCAAGAGTCGACTGGAGAAATGGCAACAAAGGCTGGAAAATGTTGCTTAAAAAGTAAACAGAGGTGCTTAGAGCCCATTTGCACTCAGTGATTAGAAACAATCTCTGAGGGTAAGCAACGACGGTGCGGTCCGCATCTGGATTGGTGACCGTTAGTGGCATGATATCATGAGTGTTCCTGTCACGTTAAGAAGTCGGTCCCGGCTGCTATCATAAAATAACAGTGGTGTTGCTTAGTTGGAGTACTTTGGGCGGCTTTAAATCATCCAACGGCAAGATTTCGTAGCCACAACGTCGTCTTGCCAGTCCCCAACCTGCAATGGTCCAGCGTGGTGACGTATGGCCTTAACCCTTTCCTGAGAGGAGAACCGAGTTCAGCAGTGAGACGTAATGAATTGTTGATGAAAATAAGCTGAGCTAAAATTGAGTATCTCAATAGAACACCATGTTACATTGTTTGTCTGCATTCACAATAAATATGATGATCTCTTGGATTATATTTATGCTTTCCTTTAGGCAGGCGGCACGGCAGGCTCGTAAGTAAACAAAAAGATAGAGACATTTTTTTTAAATTATTAATATTATGCAGCTTCCGAAGTTAGTCGTTAGTGGATGCACTTGTGAGGTATATTCAGATTGTCGCATCTGGTCCAGCAAGCGTGTTGGCTGTTCGCCCAACGATTGCCGCCCTAGTTACTACAGAGTTACGAGCCTTACTTAGACGCTACACAATACCTCATTATTGGTACTTAAAACCATTACTAGCCAACTACAGCTGAGCTGAAAGGAGGGGTAATTGTTTTACAGTCTATGTATGTTTTTATGTTCCACTTAACGCCTAAATAACCTAACCGATTTCAATTAATGGGGTGTCTATAGACTTGTAACAATGGCCCAGGTAAAAAAGCTATAAATCGACAAGAGAAAAGCAGACGAAAGGAGTTTAATATCGGTTTTCTGGCATATGGTATTGTTATAACTCCTTCGTTAATTATCTGTATATAGGTATTACAAGAAAAAATAAAAATCTATAACCGAACTACTTAAAAGAAATTGATAAAATTTATAAAGCATTAAAATCGTTCCAGTAGTTTAGGCGCTCTGGTAGAATATACAAAACATATACAGACTGTCAAACCTTTCGTTTTGGCTTCGCAGTAATCAGGTAAAAATAGGACAGATATAAATATACAACGCGAATAGTTAAGTCGACGAGGCTAGCCGGTGATGTCGCGCAGCACACGGTGAATAACTGGAGTCTACCAAGGTCAACTAAAATAAGGCTTTATAGCTAAATTTACGCGCCTAAGTCTATTGAATAGGAACTCGACATTTTGCTGTGAATATAAATACTTGTTGTAAAAATGAACACTAATACCTTCTGGTGGCAATAGTTGGGAAGGCAATACATGCAGTAATTAGTTAGAAATAGATCAATTGAACTAAATTTGATGAGCCTCGACTTTCCAACTAATGAAATTTAACAACATTAAATAAATAAATGTTTTAGACATCTTACACACAACGCCATCTAGACCCAAGCTAAGCAGAGCTTGTGTTATGGATACTAGATAACTGATATAAATAAATTAATACATAAATATTCTATATAGTAAACACCCAAACTCCGAAACAAATATTTGCAGGTCATACAAACATTTGGTCCGACGCGGGCATCGAATCCGAGACCTCAAGCACAGCAGTCACATACGCTACCACTGCACTACAGAGACAGTCGTAGACATTTGTTTAGTACCTAACAATTTAAAGTGTGTTTCATTGGTAGAGCATCGTTACTACAATCCATATCTATATGGGTCAATATGGGTAGATAATCCAGAACTCAGCGTTGATATTATGATTACGAACAATTTGCATCCATAATAAGGTACATCACTATCGATGAATTTGTAATTATCACTACATATTATAAAACAGCCTGTCTGCTCAGGAGAAACTCAAAAAAACGTAATACGAAGAAGATGAACGGATTTTTAAAGTGATTCTTGAGGAAGGTTTTCGTATACAATTTGTTAAGTTTTTGAATATATTGACTAAAATATCGTACATCAAAATTAAACATATTACAAAATTAAGGATTTTTGGCGCCAAATGTAATCTCAAAAAGAAAAATTCTAAATACGAAAATAAAGATTTTTAACAGTGATTATGAATATATATAAAACGTTTTTTATAATATGTTTTATTAAAAAAAAAAGAATTTAATACAGATGACAGATATTGATTTGACTGCCTCGGTGGCGCAGTGGTAGCGTACGCGACTGCTGTCCATGAGGTCTCGGGTTCGAATCCTGGGTCGGACCAAATGTTTGCATGATCTGCAAATATTTGTTTCGGAGTTTGGGTGTTTTCTATGTATAATATGTATGTATTTACAAACAAAAAGTATTTATGTATTCATATCAGTTGTCTAGTACCCATAATACAAGATCTGCTTAGTTTGGGACTAGATGGCGTTGTGTGTTACATGTCCGAAATATTTATTTATTTATTTATTGACGCAGTCGGGTTTTTTTATAATTTTATTTGTTTTATAACATGTGTTTAGGCGATTCTACCATATATTCTAAGATAAGAAATAGATCTGAAATGAGAACATAGCGGTCAGAGCTCGCTGGATGGGTAATCAATTGAGCAGGGAAGGTAAAGTAGACACTTGATCATACTTGCGAAGATTGAAAACAAATTAAAGGCTAACAAATTTGGTTCATTCTCAAGGCGGTCTGGGTTATTAATTGCTGCATTAAGAACGAAATAACATACATCGCCATAGTCGATTAATGCAATGATCAAGGACTGCATAAGCGTGGTTTTGGTTTTTGGAGGTAGGAAATTCTTAAGACGATATGGTGTTCGCAGGTTTTCAGTAACCTTTTGATTTACTTGAGCTTACCAAATCGAGAATTGAGTCAACGTGTAGACCCAGGCCCTTGACTACTAAAAGGTTCCGCGGACCCGTTGAAAACTATCGTTGAAGTTGAAGCAATATTTAATCTGCCTCTTGGCATACTCATTGATTCCGTAGGAGCACTTGCATGTTGAACATAAGCTCCTGAAATACTCTAAACTCTTCAGGAACCCGTACAACCGTATCTTTGGAGTTCTTTCCGGAATTCAGTTGTGCTCTAACTAGGCAATCCTTTTAGAGACAATCTCCCCAAGACTGCCCTGGGCCATCTGGTTATCAACAAGTTGAGTAATTTTTGAGATAGTGGCAAGAACGGTATTTTGTTACAGAGTTTGACGTGCACATTGTGAATCCGTGAAAGTGCGTTGGCAGATGGTTTGTTTTTTTAGTTTAATACTTATATATTACATAGTAATTATAATAAATAATTAAATAGACAAATAATATACTTGTGTAGATGTCTATTATTTAAAAATACTATAAAATTATTTAGGAGCTTTTAAAAGTTAAAGTTACTACCCAAGAAAAAAAAACATAATTAAAATCTGTCATATTTAAGTTCAACATGATAATTTTTTATTATGTTATTAAATTATTTATTTTACAACTACGCCAATTAGGTTACAAGAAAACTTTTGTATGTTTTGAACAGATGAATTCGGCTTTTCCTAATTGGACTAACTCAGAGAAGAAAGGACGAAACGAACTTAGGTTTACGTGGTCAAAACAAGAGAAGAAAACAGGCGTTGGAGATTACAGAAAAAGATTGGACGTAAAACACTCGTATCTTGGCTAGGCCAAGAAAGAATCTATGAAAATAAGTGCATTGAAAAAATAAGATAAATTTACCTTTATCATATCGTGTTGACAGCTTGCGAGTTCACAAGAAGTGCGGTCATTGCTGAATACGCGTGCAATATGGAATCTCATCCATTGGGAACTTAAAACCGTAATCTTATTTCAAATGATACACTAATACTAAGATCGCAATCCTTTGCGACACGTGACTATATAATTTCCATTTTCATTAATTTGGTATTGGGATCACTTGGATGAGTTCGCGAGTTATTAGATGAGTTCACAGGAATTAATGCGACACACGTTTTCTCGATATCTGTAACAATGGAAAGATAAACATGAGCGTGTGTCAATGGGTGTGTGATTTCGTCTAAGAATAGAAACGCCCGCCTCTCCTGTGGGTGGTGGGGTCGGACAGTGGCGTATTGCTAACTATGCGTTTTATGTACATACTTGTGTAATAAGGAGACAGCGTTGATGCTTTGACCAGAGGCATTTTATAGCGGTTAATTGTTGATACTTCAAAACTTTTTCAAATAACAAAAAAGATGAACTACAGATAAATGTAACTTTTACGTAATTTTAATCTGTAATGTCGTCATTATCTGTACAATAGTATACCTATGTTATTATTATTCCCTTTTTCATTATCTAATTAAGCTTATGACTTCGAAAGATTACTAAATATTTCATCATCAATAGCTTAAAAAAGTACAGCACGTAAGTATTCAAGAACGAACGGCCCTTGGCATTCAGATAGACAGATATATAAATATCCGTATTAACACACTCACAGGAGATTTGTAATTTAATTACCAATTCACTTTTTACAAATCCTTTGAACTTGCTGACGCAATATATCACTTCTCACTCTCTTAGTCAATCTCACAAAGCTCATACTTCTCAATAAAAACATTTCTTAGCTTTTACGCTCTTTTTCTTCTAACATTCTAATCACTAGATAATTTTAATTAAGTCAAAGTCGAGACTTTCTTATGACACGCCAGACTTGGTGTTATATGCTAATATATTATATCCACCAACATCTTTATCATACTATTTTTGTAACGGTGATGTATCAGGAAAAAGAAATGCATTCACCTATTTAACTAAAAATTTTTTTTATATTTTGCCTGAGCAAAACTCACTGGGATTTATGGTTGGATAGTGCATAACATATGAAAATTAATTGACTGAAACTACAAGATATACTATAGCTTGCTTAAAACAGGATTCAAGGTAGTAGAGTCACGCTGATGCACCAAGCACCGATGAGTTAGCTCGACCGGGTCGGTATTATTTTCTCACAGAAGATTAACCTAAAATGACAGCATTTGTACTGTCATGTTTCGTATGTCAGTGCGAGGCAGATGGTCCAATGATGCATAAGCATCTCTATAGGCATCTGTAGTGTGGGTACCATACTGGGATGTTACATTGACCTCTACTTTTGGATTCTGTTTATCCTTTCTATCAGGCTGACTAGAGTCCCTCGGCAGGTTTATATATAAAAACCAGACAGCTATTTACTACCTTTAGTAGTACCCAAACCGTAGCATCATCATCTTCCTAACCTCTATTATTCCCAAGATTTGGGGTCGGCTACTAGTTCAATCGGTTTTACCTGAATATCAGTTTTTACACGGAGTGACTGGCATCGGACCTCGGCAACTCTGACGGTGAACTGTATTCGAAAGTTAAACTAGTTGTCAGTATATTTGTAGGCACTGAATTTCCGAATAACGATTGCCATATATGTTCATGACCAGCGGGACCGACAGCTTAACGTGTTCTCCAAATCACTTAAACACTGCCATATTTCATAATTCGGCCTTCTATTAAGAATTTCTTGTAAGAAAAACCCATCAGCAGTCCGAACCGGGAATTGAACTCGAGATTGATCTGCAGTCGCTCACGTTAACCATTAGACCAACGAAGCAGTCGGTTAACAAACTGTAGCATAACAAGAAAATAATAGCTACAAGTCTGCTTAGGAAAGGTTTCAGAACTTAATGAATGAAAAGATTTAGTACTTAATGTACATATATGTACAGTTATCGGCAGTTTGTTCTGCCTAATTTGGTATCATAATTATTATAGTTTTCAACGAAATGATATCAAAAAATCAAAATCAAAAATAGTTTATTTCGTTAACAAAAAAAACAATGTCATACAATAGAAGTTGGACCCTCCTTTTAAGCAAAAAAATGCCTGTATTAGGAGGGACTGCTCACGCATATTTTTTATATACAAATGTGTTATTCATTTTACAATACAACTAAAAATTATATAAAATTACAGAAAAAAAGAAAAACTAGTAACTAAATACAAAAATAATTAAAATTAATCAACTGAGGAATGTTACAGGATTATGGTGCCTTAGCTTGTTTACTTAGTTTTGTGAGTGTGTGTGTGTGTGAGTGTGTGTGTGTGTGTTTGTGTGTGTGTGTGTGTGNCGCTTCTTATGGTTATAATCTGAGACTGCTCGTCTTTTCTTACGTAAACCTTGCCATATGCCGTCCAACAAAACTTATATAATCCAGATCGGGTTAGGTCTCGAGCAAGGAAATGCAATCGAGACCCCTTGGGGGTTAGATGTTCAGACAAGAAGATTGGAGTATCTTCATTTGCATGAAAGCCTAGCTGCTTACAGCATAGTTTAGACTTATGTTTGATGTTGTACGCTTTACCCATCTTTAAAAATTTTGTCTTAATTAGAGTTGAACTGGTTTCCACGATTATCGGTGTGTCGCGTTTTTCATTGTTCCTCCCATTTGATCTATAAATATCCCCTATATCACATCTATTAATATTGCAATCAATGCTACGGGAGAGACACATAATCATTTCTATCAAGTCTTCCTTCGTTTCATTATTCCGACAGGGCACATTCCTCAAGACAAAGTTAGATTTTCTACTATGTATTTGAAAGTCCTCCATTCTATTTTGAAGAATGGTAATACATTTTTTGTCTTCTTTGGCTTGACATTCAAGTAGGCTAATTTTTTTTTGGAGATTCTCATTCTGTGCAGTTAGAAATGTAATAGAGTTTTCAATGCTTATATTGGATTGTTGAATTTCTTTTAATGTTGAACTGATTTGCTGTATATCTTTTTCGTGTTTATCCGTGAGAATATTCAGCATTTTCCTCATTTCCTGTCTAAATTCATCCAGCTGCTTACCAATAGAGTCATCCATATCATCCCGAGTTCTCTTACGCATGAACATATAATTAGGTGATGACTTGTTTTTACTTTCTATTGAGTTAGTGTCTGTATCCGACAGCGATTTATCAATATGAGATGGTTTCAATGGTTGTTTTTCTTTATTAGTTGTCTGCGGAGGTGATCGTTTCACTCGTGGCATATTTAATTTAAACTATAGTAATTTATCCCAAATGATTGCAAACCTACCCAAAAACTGCAAAGAACTGAAAATTACGGAGTGCCACCAAGCATGGAATTTAGAGGCAGTAATCAGGTGATCAACACTCGTCAACTCGTACACCCGTCGGAAGTTCGACTTCTATATCAAATATTCCCTCTTCACAATAACATTTATAGTTCTGGCAACATCGAGACCAGTACATGTAATGAAAAAAGTAAAATGGTGTAGTGTATCAGGGGATTAATATTGTCTATGGTTCATTAATGACGAGAATGTCAGTGCCGCCAGTGGGGGCAACTTAACAACGTTGAATATCACTGATTGAGATTCAAAATTCAAAATTTTTTTTTTCGTAACCTTCTTTTTTTTTTTAATTGAATCACTATGCCCTTAACAATGGTATTTTCATGTGTTTAAATGACAACTTAGGGCAGATTTACAGTAGTTAGAAACACTTATATTGACGTATTTGATCTTCATGCAATATCAAACTGTAAATATTGAACAAGGTTTCTGATGAAAGATATAAAAACAAGACGTAACAATAAAACCAAATTAACTGAGTTAACTTGTTCACGTTAATACGTCGCGTCGACCCCCTTGACAAGTTGTAAGTGTTTCGCGCTGATTCACTTTCTTATGTCATAGAATTTAAGAAACGATATTCCGAAACCCAATACAAAACGACAATTTTTTTATGGAAAAGTCAGCAAACAAGCTGACGTATCACCTGATGGTAAGCGATTACCACCGCCCATGGAGACCCGCAACACCAGAGGCGTCACAAACGCTTTGTCAGCTTTTTTGTGGGATGGGTGGAGGGATCAGGTTATGGGCCTCCCTTATCTTCATTAACTCGGTGAAACACAAGCGCTGTTTCACACTGGTTTTCTGTGAGGCCGTCAAGCCTATTCACGCCAAAGCGTGGCACTCCCACGGAAAGACGTACAAAAATATCCTATCTACAAACTCAATAATAGATCAAAACAGTTTTAATCAGTTTTAATGCCAGTATCTCGCTGTCCATACTACAAACAAAAGTTTTATATTTACAATTACGAGTTTTTGTTAGTGCGAGTTCGTGATCCGAGCATTTGCCCATAGCTCTGCCCACGCGTATGTCAGTTATCATGGTAAAGAAAATCCTATGTAGCCACATTGAAACCGCTGCAGCCGTTTAGCCGTGAATGAGTAACAGACGGACCGATAGAGTAACTCGCGAATGAATGATATTAGTATTTATTATTAGTAACAGCACACTGCTTAGAAACGTGACCATTGATCAACGTTCTCCCCTGCCCTGCCCCTCATAGCCGAGTTGACAGTATACAAACGTAAATGTTACTAGAAAACTAACAAATAATGTCTCTCACTGCTAAGACACGTGGTCAAAACAAAATAATAGTCAATAATACGAAAGAGTAAAGGCGTTAGCGATTGTAGAAAGAGATTCGACGCGAAAAATTTGCATATTGGTGGGGATTGCTTCTGTACAATAGTATCAACTCAAGAAGTAACTTGATATAATATTTATTTTTCTACAAGGCGTTGAAGAAATAATACTTTCATTAAAAAGCTTTGTTCCTGGACAGATGTTAAAAATGTTTATTAAAAAAATTAATTTGAGCCCACATGGCTTAAATAACAATAACTAAGTTTCCTTGCAAACAACGAGGTGTAAGTCTGCGAGGGATTATAATGACCTGGGTTCTTGTAAATTTCCTTAGAATATAAGATCGCTTCCTCTTATTTTTGACTCTGGCGAAAGTAGTCCTCGAAATGTGGGTGTACCTCACCCTCTTTCCACAAAACTAAATATAAATATTTACTGCCATTAAATTAAGTTAGACGGTTTATTTATAGATGATAATGCTAAAATATCCCGTAACACCGACATTGTAAAACAATTACATGTAATTTTGCACAAGGTTGCAATATCGATCGAAGAATAACTTGTATACTACAATAACACAACCTCCAATGACGCGATTCAAGTCTAAAATAGATCTACTAAACTCGCATTCCACAATCGATTAGCTAAATTTAAAACCTGCATTCCATAATTAACAAGAGTCTCGTAATATTTTTCATTGAACAATATACAATGAACGTTTTATACTAGTTAAATATTTTTTTTTGGTTGATAGCGTTCGATGTATATACACAGTATTCCACTTCGGTCAGATCTAAAAATAATAGTTGACAAGGAATAGGTCGGCGCTGTTATTGGGTAGATATTCGTGCAGACCGTTATCAAACAGACATTAGCCGCGGACCACCCTCGTCATCGTCATTCATACGCTTCGATCGGACGCACACACGCACACTGCCACGCGGTGACGCCGGACACCACACCCGCGCCACCTTCGACTCACCACTCGCTGTCCAGCTAACGGCTCACTACCACCATCCACCATCAACTTAAAATAAAGCCGCGACGTCGCCCTACACGCTCACACAGCCGTCCACCATCTTAAATTCATTCACAAATTCGCTATGCCACAGCACCTATTTGTTTACCATTTTACGCCCTTTTGAACACACTATAGCACTAAAAATGAACACCAATACCTTCTAGGGGTCTTGTTACTGCATTTTACACTACTTTTTCCTTGGTAAATGCGGTTTTAGTTCGTTTTTCTTGCAATACGGTCGTTTGATAACTCACGGGGTCATAACGTCGGTATGCCGCGAAGGGCTATGTGCAACTAAAGAATGGTGGCAGGACTGCGGACGGCCGCGGATGGCGCCTGCGTGCTGACTACCCGCCAAAATACACCTACGCGCATGTATGACTTATGTAGGCTGTGGCTCTCTTTCAAAACTTGCACAGATAACATTAAGTCTTTGTTATTTTTATGTTTTATAAAGATTTTATAAGAAAAAGTGAAAAATATTAAAATATGCTACGGATTCTATAGAGCGATTGTCGAGTCATTCGAACATCTTTACTACGAAGTGCTACGACGTAGACCTTCTCTCTTGCTTTAAAGTTATCTTTACACTTTTAATGATGCTTATTTTTTGTCATTTGTATTCATTCTGTTCCCAACATTGTCATGTTCAAATAATGCTATGATCACGATTTTATAGTCTAAAATGTACAGAATGGTAATATTTGCGCTGCAAATGACTTGATTTAACATTTAATGGCTAAGCGACGTTAGATAATTGATTTTACTATAAAAATTTTGGGTACCTAAATTACTAAAAACTACGGTTAAAAGTATTGTAACACTAATTGTAATATTATTTTCATTTTGCACTGAACCTGATTATGAAGATCAAAATAGCTTGCATTTAATATATATATAGGATGCCCTGGAAAGTTATGTTTTAGAGAAAACCGACATAAATCTATTGTTTAGTTGATTTTTTACATGATTTTTTTTAGTTACCGGGGCACCGGGCTCTTTATTTCACCTTCTCTTCTTTTTCCCAGTCGTGTTGTATAACTGTCCCATCGGATTATGAGAGTGAGGGTACAGAGAGTGCACCTGTGTTTGTGCATACACTTTTGCACTGTAAAATCTCCTGTGTATTTGTCTGGTCTCCGTTGAGACTGGGCACCGCACCTGAAATCGAGTACATCATCATCGAATATGTTTATCAGAAACCAATCTGAGTTTTTTGAACATCTGACGCACAACGCCGTCTAGTTCCAAACTAAGCAAGGCTTGTACTATAGGTACTAGACGACTGATACATAAATACTTATTTCGTGAAAAATGTAAGGCGCGTAGACAAGATGCTGGCACAGCAACACATTATATTAGCACATGTTATAATATTCTCCAATGCACATCAAGCAAAACGGCTAGAATATGAATGTCCCGCATTACTCCAATCCACGGCACTTTATAACATCTGACAGAATCGATCATATTCAATGCTAATTCGCAAACTTATCAAGTAATATTAAACATTGTTTCTCATAATTATTCTAATGATTATTAACATACAATTACTATTTAATAATACAGGATTGTGTAACATTAAAGATTTAGTACGCCAGAAGTACCACTGTATAAAAAGAGTACAGACATCATTAACAGTATTTGTAAATAGCGCCGGAAGCTGCCAAGCAGAAGTCAAGATATTAATATTATTTAATATGAATCAACTATTTACTTGATTATTAACTTACTAGGTTATGATTAAATATTTTATGCGAGGTTGGAATCGTTACTTATAACAAAACATACAAATTATACATTGAAAACACCCAAACTACGAAACAAATATTTACTGATCATACAAAAATTTGATCCGAACCCAAGACTTAAAACTCAGCAGTCGTAAGTGAGATGTTTTATTATCTTAGTGATATAATTCAATTAATATGCAAACCAGATATTTATAAGTTGATCCTCATTTTATATTCATGACATAGCGATGTTGATACACTGATATAAAGTGTTTAGGTATTTTTAAGAGATAAATTCTACTTTAACATTTCAAGGGGTTATTTTTAAATCAGCTGACATATTATTCGTATGTAACTGTCATTTGATTGGCGGTTTTATTTCAAGTTTAATAGACCTTAATGTCGTTTCGCTGTTTTGACCTTTATCTTATAAATAAAACAGCGCATTATATGAAGGCAGTCTTCCATTAGGATCCAAATTAGTGTCTCTATTTGGTATTTATACCTTGACGTAAAATCTGGCGGTGACCTTTAGCTGGTTTGTTAAAAAAGGGTAGAAATAGGTAATGCAAAAGGGGAAAATGGGGTAGGTGGTGCCTGCGTGAGTATTTCACATCATTTTTTCATCATCTTCATTACCATTCTCCAATCTGTCTATATATTCAAAAGAAGAAGGTGAGTGACTAAGATACACAGGGGTCAACGCACAGCCCAAATCGCTAAACCTAGAAACTTGAAACTTTGCATGAAGGTTCTTCATATAACGTAATTGAGCAAAAAGGAAGGAATTTTGTAAAATGCCACCCCTAAGGGGAAACGGGGTATAAAAATATATTCTTCTGTACGAGCGAAGCCGCGGGCACAAGCTAGTATTATGTAAACACGTCTTTTAATGACTTGCTTGATGGTTCTGTTGGTGTAGCGATTAGTGAGCTTGACAGGTAAGTTAGTAGTCATATATTTGAGTCTCACCCTGGACAAATAATAATCTTTCGGATAGCTGACACACAGCGCTATCTAGTCCCAAACTAAGCGGAGCTTGTACTATGGGTATCATTATAAATGCAAATATACATTTTTTTATAGACATACATATAACACTTTATAAAATACCCAAACTTCAAAGCAAATACTTGTAGATCATATGATTATTTCATCCTAAACAGGAATGGAACTAGAGACCTCAAACACAGCAGTCTAATATGTGACCACTGCGCCACCGAGGCAGTTCTGAATATTGTATGATTAATCTGGCATCTACGTAGCACAACATCACTGCAAGGGGAGGGAAACGTACCAAATTGTCTGGAAATGGGGTGCAGTAGGCCAAACCCTCCTTGCTGAAGAGAGGCCTGTGTCCGGCAATGGCCTATTGAAGGATATTTGACGATAAATCTGGCGTCAATAAGCATATTGACGTATATATATTTTGTCAGATTAACAGTATTATGAGTCACAGAGATACCAATGAGTTGCAGTGACGTAATCAGTCCTTTACGTCATTCGCACTTAGCTTCTGAGAATCGTATTTTCAAATGTGAATGGTAGACTGTTACTGATTTACAGCGGTGAAACACCTTGTAGGTTAGTCTGCGAATGCTAGTGAGGCAAGAAATGTACTTAAGGAGATATTATAAGCTTTATTGATTGCGTAAAATACCTATCCATTTGTAGGTATATTTCCGTGATGGATTCAGTATGTGGAGTGTCACCATCGCTATTTATCTCTTACGTGTTGTTAGTGGCGAGTAAAGGAAAAAACCAAGCAGGACAACATGACTGCAAATAGAAGGAAAACTTATAAAAAATCTATACTAACTGTGGAGGAACCGGTGTCAACAGAAAGGGACGATCCTCCGACCAGGCGAGGTGATCATGCCTGGCGGGCCATTGCCTTGGGGGAAGTTGTATATATATGTTAATCGGCGCGAGGACGTCTATTGCGCGATGCAGGATTGTTAGCTTCTTCGTACACTACGTTACTCCGTAATTCAGTGTGTCTTCGGTAGATGGCGTTGTCATAGGTTTTTGTTGCCGCTGCATTTGGAAGTCGCCACACCAACTATATACATGACCAAAATCCCCATTTTTATGTCTGTTGATGTGATAATGATGTAAGTTTATTACCTAAAAATAAAATACGATCCTGTAGAACTACAATAGAAACATGTACCAATTTAAAATATCTATATTTTCCAATAAATCCTTTTAAACAAACAACATGACTGTATTTATAAATAGGCTATATACTGTAACATAAAAAAATGGTTTTTACTTTAATGTAATTTTTGTTGTGATGGAAAAAAGCCTTTGCGTTTGACTTGGCTCAATACTAGACTGTAATATACGCTAATATTATAATCTTGGAAGTACCATTATCGGTCTGTTTATAACGTTTTACGACTAAACCGCTGCAGTGATTATGCATGTCATGGAGATATTCAGAGTCTTGAGGAAGGAACTACTATAGGCTAATTTTACCGCGTAAAGGCTAGTAATGCTAATAAAACGTTTTTTTGGGTTCCGTACCCAAGGGTAAAACTTAACTCTTTTACTAAAACTTCGCAATTCACCGTGTGTACGTCCGTTTGTCACCAGGCTGACCAGGCAGATGCTTGAAATTTATAGATAATGGTGTGGAACCCTTCCTGCGCGAGCCCGACTCGTACTTGTCTAGTTTTTTTTATTGGGATCGAATTTATATCTGACTAGCTTATCTTCTTACAGTCATTTATGTTATAACATGTTGACGATTCTGTGACACAGATGAATGAACGACCCGTCCATTCAGCGCATGTGTCTGCAAGGCGCTAAAATTAGCTGCGTGACGTCAATTTGACGCAGAGGCTGGGACGCAGATTAGCGGGCAGACACTCAGGCGCCGGTGTGGCGAGACCGAGGTCAGACGATCCTCTAGCCAAAAGAACTCGTCTCGTGTTCATTTATCTTACTTTCAATAGCTCTGGTTACGACGAATTCGTTGCCAAAATCTAACAATGTCTGACTAGATCAATACTTATTTCATTTTTTCGATTTCAAATTATTAAGGGATGGTATTTGTGATACCTACCTAAGTAGTTATACTGTAATTTAAAAAAGGTGAGAGGGGGAAAGTGTATCCACTTAAAAACAATGAACTGCGCAACAACATTTGTGGACTTCATACTTAATGAAAGTGTAGAATAACATATTTAATATATGGTGTGCTATACTAATGAATGGACTAAATAAACATCGCGTAGTAGTATATAACCGCTGATAAGGCAAACTTATAACCATTATTCCATACTACATACTACAACTAATATAATTATGTATGCCCTAATAAATCGGGATTTAGGTTAACCAAAGCACACTCTGGTTTTATCTGACCATTACCTACATTGTAACGAAGGAAACCTCAACTGATCCACCAGCTATCAGTCTCTTTAACCAAGATATGTAACAACAAATCTTTATTTTTTTATTATTTATTTCGTCAACTAACACACAACGCCATCTAGTCCCAAGTTAAGTAGAGCATGTGTTATGGGCACTAGACAACTGATACAAATTTCATATATGTTTTTTTCTGTATGATATACATAGGAAACACCCAAACTCCGAAACAAATATTTGTAGGTTATACAAAGATTTGGTCCGACCCGGGAATTGAGCCCGAGACCTTAAGCTCAACAGTCGCATACGCTACCACTGCGTCAACGAGGCGATCTTTTTTGTTGCAAAAATGGATTACAAGACACTGTACAACCCTGACTCCCAAAGTAGCGTTAGCTGTGTGTTGGGAGTCAGTTCCTATTCACAGGGAACACAACTAATAGTTACAATTGTGAACACTTAAACAGTAGTTAACTAAGTGTTAGTTTTTATATTTAGACAATACATGTTGTTGTGTTGGTGAGAAATAAACGTTTTTATTATTATATTATATTCTCTTTATTACTTATATATACATATTAATTACATTTTTAAATACAAAAAAAAACTAATATATATTTTAAAATATAAAAAATAGTAGACCACCGACTTCGGGCACAGCGACCAAGAAACCGGTGGTTAGGGCTCCAAAGAAAGGAACCTCCTGACAATACGAGCCGTGTCAAGANATTATATTCTCTTTATTACTTATATATACATATTAATTACATTTTTAAATACAAAAAAAAACTAATATATATTTTAAAATATAAAAAATAGTAGACCACCGACTTCGGGCACAGCGACCAAGAAACCGGTGGTTAGGGCTCCAAAGAAAGGAACCTCCTGACAATACGAGCCGTGTCAAGAAGGACTGCCTCCTGCATCAGACCCTTGATCCAACCATCCAACGTGAGCCTCTTGAGGTGTTGGTCGAGGCTCTTGGTTATCAATCCCTGAACAGACACAACTATCGGAACAATGATCACCGAATCTACATCCCACATATCGACAATCTCGTGAGATAAATCCAAAAATTTTAATTGTTTTTCTTTTTCAACTTTCACGAGATTCTCGTCATGAGGAACGGCGATGTCGACATTATATTATTATTATTATGTTTGTGTGTGAGTGTGAGAAGTGTGTGCGTATGCAAAGATGCAAGTGTTATACGTCAAATCCCTTTGTATTACCGCTAAGGTACCTCGCTTAGCTTAACATTGAATCAAAGAGCCTTGTGTGAGACGTGAGATACTTATTATTATTATTATAAATAAGTTAGTTTGTAAGGATGTTTTAATGCTTGTTACTCTTTCAAGCAAAAACTGCTGAACGAATTAATATGATACTTTAAAAAAAAAATTAACATATATTTTTGAATAATACTGGATAAATTGACCGCGTTACCTGTCTGATATACTTTTACATTCGGATCTTACACACTATGAATACATAAAAACTACACTCACAAACTAGTTTTTGCTTTTGCGTGAAAGAGCCACGCTTCGGCATGAATGGGCTGGCTCGACCAGAGTGATACCACGGCCTCACAGAAAATCCGTGTAAAACATCGCTTGCGCTGTGTTTTACCGAGTGAGTGAGGATACCGGAGGCCCATACCCCCTACGGCTGGCAACTTGTGACGCCTCTGGTGTTGCAGATGTCCATGGGCGGCGGTACTAGCTTACTATCAGGCGATACGTCTGTCTGTTTGCCCGCGATTCAATAAAAAAAATATAAAAATGGACAACCCACATTTGTATATTCTTATTGGCTTTATCCTTTCGGTTGGTACTACATTCTTCGTTAAACTCATGATGAATTATTTCATAAAATATTTTTTACAATTTTACATTAAATATAGTTTGACTAGGAATTTTTAGGTAACCCACTAGAGAGAAATGCAAGGTTACTGACTGATCAAGACTCAGACCAAACCGCTGAACCTAGGATCTTGAAATTTTGCATGTATGTTCTTTAAATAACGTAAGGCAGCAATAAGAAAGGAATTTTGGAAAAAAGGAGTCAAATAGGGGATAAAAATATCTACTTCTGCGCGAGCGAAACCGCCGGCAAAAGCTAGTATAATATAAATATTTTTCATCCAATAAGCGGATGGATAAAGGTCGCTTCTGGTGTGGATCCTCTACTGTAGATGAAATAGGGAAGGCAGGTCATGCTGCTAATTCAATATTGCAGTGCTAGTAACTAACATCCATCCTCCACCGTAAGTGGCACAGAAAATAAAATTGAATACTAAATTAATCGAGTACAAAAAGATGGAGGTTTTCAACTTGGATGTTAAAATTTATTATGTATGTTTGCGTATAGTTCTGTCATTTATAGATAAATTTTGCAATTTTGCTTTCGAAAAGATTTTATTCCGAAATGGTCCTATTTTTATTATAGATCTGATTATGAGTTTCGAAGGCAGTTAACGAAATTCTTCAAAAATGACAACAAATCAACCTCAATTGTTGCTAACGCATAGTGGTCTACGATTCGCAGTAAGATTCACCAACATCGATTTGCTATTCATATGATATACTGTATTAAATGTAATAACTTTTTGAACATAACCTTTGCCAGGCTCATATATATAAAACTTGTTAAAGTTCTTCGGGTTTTAAATTTGAGCAGGAATGATTGATTTTAGAATTCCTTTTTAAAAATGTACGAATGACGTCATAGTGCATTACATTCTTATTTCAAACTTACACAAATACCAACAACTCAACCAACCAGACATGACATGATGACGTCAACCCATCAGACTTAACACTTATTCATATCTTCAGTTTCAGACATAAGACACTTTGCGTCTATTAATAGCCGTATAGCCATTAGCAGTTATGCTAAGACGCCATATTACTTGCTTAATGTCCTATTTGTCATATATGACATTTGCTTTCAAACATACAAAGTTATTTACCAACAAAACAAAACTCTAAAATAAAATGGAATCGTAAATTCGCCGCACTACTTCGCAACAGCGGCCGGCTACGCACAAACCGCCTACGATTTTAAGTTTCAAAGCATTCATACATGCGAGAACGGGATGAAAACGTACGAACGCTTACGGTGTTCCCTAAGAGCGAGTGAGAGAGGGATAGACATCGATCGGTTTGCGTCACAGAGAAAGCGTGGGCGCGATGACGTCACGGCGCACCCGCCAATCAGCTAGGAAGGAAAAGGCGCCACGTTGAGTTAGCGATTGAAGGAAATAAATTCATGAAGCCTGGAGTCAATTATAATATTTCTAGGTTATTTCATAAACTTTTTTTAATTACTTTAAAAATATTAGTGTTTTAGTGTTTGAAATCTAGATGATCGTACATTCACAATTAGTTACCGTTAAAAAATCCGGTTCATAAAGGTTATAATTTAGAGTTTGAAACACGAAGCTATCTACGTTAAATCTGGTACTAGAACTAAGTATAATAATGCAGTCTATTTTCTTTATCCGTGCTAATATCATAAATTGAAAGTAACTAGTTGTTTACTCGTTTGCCCGCTACAACTAATGATATCTTTACACGTCTGCGAGGACTTGGTCGTCGCTCACAATCTACAGTCCTTCACAAAAACTCGTGCTATGTTTATATACTTGTGAGGACTTGCCAATCGTTCACAAACTACAAGCGCTCGCGCACTCGTCCTTTGATCTGTGTTCAAAAACCGACTCGGGTCGGCAACTATCTTTTTACGTGTTGTTTTTTTTTTTACATATGGAAACCCCTTCGGTCCTTCACTCCACCGGGGTTTGCGGCCGGACGGTGTGTCGGAATCGAACCGACTAAAACCACACGGTGTGCCACTCTGCGCCTGAGACGGGAGGGATCCGGGAACCGCTTTCTTACGCCATCCGGACCTTCCATTAGCGTGCTCTAGCTAGTAGACTCTCAATTTAGGCGACGTACGGCACACGCGTAACGTCGCACGCGCAACCCAAGCCAAACAGCCTGCTAACCCACTTGTGTTTGTGGAGGGTTGTCGAGGCGTGTCACGCGTATAAACGCACCATTACAAAAACTTCTATAGAAATGATTTTGAGCCGATGTAGAGGGGGAGGTGGCGCAGTGGTAGCGAATGCGACGGCTGTGCTTTAAATGTTGGGTTCGACTTCCAGATCGAACCAAATATTTGTATAACCTGTTAATTTTTGTTTTAGAGTTTAGGTGTTTTCTGTGTTTAATATGTATGTATTTACAAAAAGTGTATAATATGTATTATTATATCAGTTTTTTAATACGAATGATACAAGCTCTGCTTAGTTTAGGACGTGTACGCTAAGAAACCGCTTAACCAATTTGAATGTGTTTTTTTGGTGGCATTGCAGTTCGCTCCATTTAGTATTTGTTTAATTTCAATCGGTTCAAAATAAAATATTGTATCGGTTTGAAGAATCACCATTATACAGACCTTTACGCGAGCGAAGCCGCAATCAAAAGCTAGTACGGCAATAAGAGGTCATAATTTTTTAAAGTCACTTTTTTGTAACACATATATAGTCATACTCTCTCTTTCTCTCTCTCTCTATCCCTCTCTCTCTCTTCTTCGTCTCTTTTATTCCCGATATAGGGTCAATATCGGTCAATATAGGGTCCCAATACAGGATGCATGTGGGGAATTGTAATTTACATGAAAGACGGTACAGTCCAAAAATAAAAGACTACACTAATTTTACAGCTAAGAGCTATATTGCAACACAGAAGTTACACAGATCATATGAAAAACACTTGAACATGAATATAGATTGAAATAGTATAGAAGGCGAGAAAGTACTAGGATTTATGAAAATATAAAATAAGTAACAGCGGTATATGATGTATCAAGCGCAATTGACTGTTGTGGCAATAAAATATGAAATCAATTTAATATGGTAGCTTATTAATAAACAATGATTACATAATAAAAAAAGCTTGTATTTTATTTCTTTAAAATATTTTGGAATTTTTTATCTGTTGATTAAAAAAAGGCCAAAACGCGCCGGCCATTTTGCCCGTAGCGTGTGACGTCACATTTTACAAACAAAAATTTCACTGTTTGCATTCTTTATCTCCTATAGGTATTCATTTTCAAAAATTCAGTCAAAAGCCTAGGTAATGAATGAATAAGCCTATTATAATTAACTGTAAGAAACTACGCGAATTTTGACGTCGCAATAATACAAATTTGTTGTTTGATAAAATAAGACGTCATCGGTCAAAATGTCACATGACTGTTTTGCGCTAAATTTGAAATAAAATTCTTTTTTCTCTTTTTTTNATGGGAGATCGTTTTTTGTTTTTGCGAAAGACGGTCCCCATTTCATGTCATCCACATTTTTTATATTTTTTATCATTAATGCCATCACGACGAAGACTTGAAGACTTGGAAGACTTAGAATTGAAGACATTAAATACTTGACATTGGCAGAAATAGCTCATCCGGCTGGCTGCCTTATCATCAAAAGAAGAAGAAAAAAAAAATTATTACACGAAAACGGTATTATTTCAAGGGAAAGGTAGTTTTGAGACGTCTCAAACAATGAGCTCAAATCTTTAAACACATTTTAAAAAACTGTCAAGTTGCCAATTCTCAGCCTGTTTTTGCGTCGCTACACTCAAGAGTTATTAGGGTAGGCTACTAACTCAACCGATTTTACCTGAATATCAGTTTTCCACGAAGCGACTGGCATTGGACCTCCGCAACCCTGAGGGTGAACTGAATTCGAAGGTTGAACTAGTTGTCAGTATATTTGAGGGTACTGACTTCACATTGATTGTCATAGGTGTTCATGACAACCAGGACTATCGGCTTAACATGCTCTCCGAGGCACGGGCGAGAAACACCGGCATATTCCATACTCCAGGCTTCGATTCAGAATTTGTTGTAAGAAAAAGCCAACAGTAGTCCCGACCAGGGAATCGAACCTAAGACCTCCTGATTCGTAGTCGCTTACTAAACACAAATTATAAATCTTAGGGTTTAAAATTATTGTGTATTGCTGACTTTTGTAAACTTGACTTTAGCGGTAACAGCAATATACTAGTCACAAAAATTAAGGGATATAAAAAAAACCAAATTTTTGGGTGATTTTCAACGAGCTGTAACTCCGAGGGAAATGGTCGTACAGAAAAAATAAAAAAAGCAAATTGTAGCTCCAAGTGTCTAGTTTTTAGATATGACTATGAAAAACTTGTCATATCCAGGTCTGGAGAAATCCTAAGAAAACTACAAAAAAAAAATTCCTCATTTTTTCTCGTCTAAAAAAAGGTCCAAAATTTTTTTTATATTCTTTCGTTCAAAAATTCTTTTTAGAGAATTTAATACTCTTTAATTTGACGTATTCAAAAAGCCTGTACGACGATTTGCCGCGGATTTATCGTCAATCAAAGCAAAAAAGTTCTTTTTAACTTGGATAATCAATAACTCCGGCATTTTCTTCAGAGAATATCGTGCAGTTTTCAAAACCAAGGAGGGTTTTGAAAACTGCACAATTTTCTATACGATCATTATTGTATTAAAAATATTTATTTATTTATTTTCTTTATTATTTTTCCAGCATAAATGAGCATATAAAAAAGCGTAAAGACCAGAGAACACATGTAGTTACAGGTGGCGTGGTACATTACTTTAACAGGCTTTAGACCTGGAAAAGTTACCCCGAGACCTTAGCTGGGGTCTACGAGAAGAACCACGAGGAAATCTTTAAGACTATAAGTGACATCTGTTGACAATGCATGAAAATGCTTTGGAGTTGGTTAGCGACATCTATTAGTTAATAACGACAAAATCAGTTAGGACTGAAATGGAATAACACAAGTAATACTAGTTTTCCTCACTAGATGGCGCTAACATATAAATTAATCATGGCTGTAAAAAATGGATATTTGCTAAGTTTCATCCTGCTTAACACATTAAATATTAATCTAAAGCTTCAAAAGCATTCTTTTACCTCATTTGTTTATGGAGAATTTTATTATTAGCTATTATCTAAACGAGTTTGTCTGGTAGAATGCTGATAAAGAGTAAAACTATTTTTGTTTTTGTAGCAGACAGACGTAACAGGGGCACCCGTCGCCCCCGCATTCAGCCACATTCTAACCACGAGCGATAAAATGTCAATGGCGGTAACACCCACGATCAGAGATATAAAAATTGATCAATAATTGGCTCTAAGCGTTACCTATATATGTCTAGACATCTAGCTGCGAAGCACTCCGAAACATGTATAAACATAGCTTCATTTAGCGGTGTAATAGAATATAATAAATATTGTTTTTTGGTGTGTTAATTAGTATCATTAACCATCAGGGCTGAGTAGAAATTAAGTCGACATGCAGCGGTACACGGGAGCGGAGGGAGCATTTTGTGTTCGAGCGTTTTACGAAACAATATATCCTATCATTATGGCTAGACATTTATATCGACGCAAATATGGTCAGGAGTAGAGTACTAATCGAGTCGAGTTCCAAGTGCCAAATTTCCGTATAACAATACGGAAATTTATCAAGTAGTTGGAAACAAACGGAATGCAACAGCATTAACATCAACGGGTGTTATTGGGCCCAATTTTTTTGAGACCGAAAGAGGGCAAACTGTAACTGTTAAAGCCCATAATTGTTGGGAAATGATTAGAGAGTTCTTGGTACCGGCTCTAGAGGAATATCAAGGCGTATATCTCGGTGTGATTCCAGCAAGATGGGGCCACATCTCATACGACTAATTTGACAATAGGGCTGCTGAAAAATGTTTTCCCCGGAAAACTCATTTCTAAGAAGGGGGTAGTGAAGGGCCGCCACGCAGTCCCGATCTGTCCCCATGTGAGTTTTTTGTGGGGTTACCTTAAATCTGTATTCTACGAGAATAATCCAAAACATTTAGAGCAATTCTAAACGAACAGTATCCTTTATATCAAAAATATCCCAAAAATATGGTTTCGCAGGTTTTCTAGAATCTGGTACTTGTATATAGTGGAATAAACCCAAAATTTAAACATCATCGGTGTAAATTTTTCTTTTGTTTTTGCTGCGCATGTAAAGTTAATTAATATTATAAATAAGATAGAGCAAAACCATTAACATGGACTATTTATAATCATATGTAATTTCAAGACATATATTTCTTCATTTTCACTTCATTAATAGACGATTGTTAATTAATTATACCGTAATATCTATTTCCATCTTTACATAGTATTAATAAAACGAAGTCGATTCCGCTTTCTGTTCGCTTAGATATTTTAAACTGTTCAACGGACTTCAACGCCGTTTCCACCAAGAGATAGAGTTAATCAAGAGAAACACTCAACACACTTTCGTGCAAAGCTGGGCCGGGTCGCCTTTTACATATAAAACAATGCACCAGTTCCCGAAACCTTTGATAGATGTGTGTATTGCAAAACTAACCTTGTCACAAGTTTATCTAGAAGTTTCTTTTCAATAACGCTATGTCGCAACAATGGGTTGCCAAACTATTTCTTTCAATACCTATGGGAAACGTTATTAACTCCTGGTCTATTGTGTGTCCACCGTGTTGCAACCGTTCCTCAAGACCTCATCTTGTTAAAATGACATTCTCATTTCCTTTTGGGCGTGTCTCTGTACTTTTGGAGTGAAAAATAACAGTGCTTTTTATTACAAGGTGAAATATATGTAATTAAGGTCAAACGGTATGAGTCATATATGTGTTCTGAGGGTTTGCGAATTGTTTTGGATCTGTCGGGGTCTTCTATCATAGAATGAATTGGCCGTTACTTTTCTGCGTGGCACGTTCAGCTAGTATATATATAGTTCTACATTTTTTTTAATTATATTGGTATAATTTTGTTTTAAATTACTTTTCAAATTTAATTACTTTGCTGATTTTGTAGCGTGGTGGTAGCGTCATAAGTTTAATTTGAATTTGGAATTATTGTTTGACATTGAGTAATCGAAATTTTTTTTTATTTAAGAGCTTGCCTAATTGCCTCTGCCTGATGCAAAAGCATGAACAAAATTCATAAATGAATGCAGTATCGTGACCCTCACTGTGGCGGTCTACTGAGATGCTTGTGCGTCATTGGGCTTCCGGTCTCGGACTCATGTTAGTATTCTGTGAGATGGTAGTACCACCCCGTTTGAGAAAGCCCACTCTTGATGAAATCAGCGTGGTTCTGCTACCTTGAGTCGACCAATCGAAAGGAACAAAATATGTACACACATAGGACGCAAACCCTCATTTCTAATGACAACTTTATGTCCAGTAGTAGATTGTTTAATTGATAATTATGTTTTATCACCTCGTAGCTGTTGATATTTCGCGTTTAGTTCGGTTGACCTTTAAAGGCACTAAAACTTACCATTACTAAAATATGGCATTTTAAATGGGCAGTATCCGGCAATATTTTATAAGTTACTCACTAAAATAACTAGGCATTAAGCAATTCTACGTGTAAATGGTACTTAGGTTATTATACTTATGTTGCTGGGTTAGGATATCCTGCCAAGTTACTTATATCTATCATTAAAACAACTCCACATGTCTGATATGATACTAAATTAGGCAGAACCGATGCTAGTTTGGTAGGTCCCCAACCCGCACTTGGCCAGCGTGGGGACATATGGCTTTAACCCTCTCCTGAGTGGAGACCCGAGCCTAGCAGTGGGACATTATGGGTTGTTGATGAATATTATTAAGGCAAAAGTTTGTGATAATGATGTATACGTGCTTGTTACTCTCACACAAAATTTAGGATTTAGGTGAAACTTAACAGTGTATATATATATATACATATCTGACTGCTATATATATAAATCGCTTTTTAATCTTGTACACTTAGATCTTTGAAAATACCAGGTTTCCACGAAATACCCACTATTACAACATACAGGTACTATATACCTGTATGTTGTAATAGTGACATTATGAATTACAAAGATTTCTGTGCGATGATTTCTGTGGTCTCTAGAAATATATATTATATATTACATAAAGATGCAGAACAATTAGGGTGTTTATCACCCTCGTCCTCCAGTTAACCACTCAGGTTTACTATGATAGTGTTTATATACCGTTGCTTATCTTATCAGGTATACGGGTGCTATATATCTTAGTTTTACTTAGTTCTTTAGCGAAACCTTTGATCCTTTTTTTTTTTTTTTTTTTTTTTTTGACGTGGTGGAATGCCTTTACGCGCTTCGCTCCCCCCCTGCGGGTACAGGGGGTTCACTTCGTGTGGGACTCCTGACTGACACCAGCCAGACTACCCACTAAACCACCACGGTGTGCCACTCTGCGCCTGAGACGGATCTACACGTTAATGAGAAATAGATATATATCTCAGATAGATGGACTACAAAGTGATCCAATAAGGGTTCCGTTTTTTCCTATGAGGTACGGAACCCTGAAATTGCTGAAAGTCTACTAACTCCATGACACTGAGAAACTTATCCTACGCAACTAAAAGCCCGTCAATTGCGAAACTCGAACACTGGACTGGAAATAGGAAGTGAACGGCCGGCCATAATACATTGATATTGATAGAATATAATTGGTCTGTGTGTCCCAGTTTCGCTTGCCCTACGGAAAGGTGAAGGCGATGGAAAGGTTAAGTTGATCTTACCAACCTTTATTGTATTATTGTATCAGAAAAAGGCGTGACATGGAGTAAACGGCTAGTCAACACAAAGGTCAATAATTGGTGTGTTACATCTTTTATGGAGCAGTCTTATTTTCTGTGGAAGTTAGTTATTTTCGTGATAATTATAATAATATATGACTTTGTTGTACACCAGATGCATTCCAAGACAAGCTTTAAATTAGATTTTAAAATCACCGAGTGTAAGCAACGACGGCGCGGTACCTAGATGGGTGACCGCTGGTGACATATTACCATGAGCGTCTCCGTGATTCGGAGGTTAACCTCCGAATCACGGCAATTAAGCAGTCAGTTATCCTATAATAATAGTCGTAAAGCTTAGTTGGAGAACTTTGGGCGGCTGAGAAACATCCAACGGTAAGATTATGTAGCCACAACGTATCCGCACTTGACCAGCGTGGGGACGTATGACCTTAACCCTCTCCCGAGAGGAGACCCGGGCCCAAAAGTGGTACATTATGGGTTGTTGATTGATTGATTGAATTGGCGGCCTTATCGTCCGGAGGCAATCTCTTACAGGCAACTAGGAAAATGGGTGGCAACTATTTAAACAGGCTTAATGTGGATATATGGATTTTGTCAATCTACCTAATACATTTAAACGAGCAATTCAAAATTTCTTATATATGTCTGAACCTCGGAAACGGCTCCAACGATTTTCATGACTTAGCTAGGATTTAATTTCAGATACAAAACAAAATTCGGTCATCCAAGTACCGAGATATCTATATATTTAGAAATTGTCTGTATAGTGACGGATTAAGAATGATTACGAAGTATCATCACGCCTATGCTTCCCATGGGTGTCGTAAGAGCCGGATGCGGGATCCAATTACATAGGAAAAAATCACAGCAAGAAGAAGAAAAACTTGACATGAAACCTGGACCAGTGGAGCAGTGGACCATTAAAGACCATTCGGGGCATTAAGACCTCCTCATGCAGGCATATATAAAGGCCGTTGGTGATGATATCTTGCCCGTCACATATAATGAGCTGACTGCTTTAAGAATAGCAAATATCAAAACACGAGAAAATTACTATTAGACTTTTGTTTGTTCTCATAACACATAATTTTTCATTATTATCATTATTTCTGTAATTTTACCTTGTATTTAATAAGTATCGATACAATTTTTATTTTTTTAGTATTTTTTGATGCGACAGCTGTTCTTGAGGTCTCGGGTTCGATTCCCGGGTCGGATCAAATCTTTGTATGATCTACAAATGTTTATTTCGGAGTTTGGGTGTTTTCTATCTATGATATGTGTGTATTAACAAAAAAAAGTATATATGTATTTATATCAGTTGTTTAGTACCCATAATACAAGCTCTGATTAGTTTGGGACTAGATGGCGTTGTGTGTTAGATGTCCGAATAAAAAATGTCCGAAATTATACCAGCATGAGTTACGGTGGTCATTTACCATCCCCTCTACCCGTTAGTTACCCGGCACCATAAAATCTGTTTTAAGAGGCTATTAAGACATCAACGTCCATCCGTCAATTGAAGCGCTAAAAAAACAATCTCAGAACAAAAAAAAAACACTTTTAAGAAATCTTATATTACACATTATTGAGTGTTAAGCTTCAGTATATTCGCGTAGTTGGTAGATGTAGGAATTGGCAATGCAAATAAAGTAACTCCAAACTGAAATAAATAATAAACAATTGAATTAATTCACTGCTTGACTTATAATTTACTCATAAGTTAGATAATTACGATCTTTCATACATCAGATTTTTATTAACTCGTTAACTCCTCAAGGATGAATGTTCTAAAGATCTTTTCTTATTGGAAGTTTGCAACATAAAAATGTACCACCACTAAGGATTTAAAGTTTGTAGTTTTTGCGGCTTAAATTCTGCGTACGTCAATTAGTCAGACAGGCGAATTGATTTAAGGGTAGCTATACACGTTAGGATATACCTGAAAGGTTTGTCTGTATAGGTGTTGTTTACATTTAAACCAGAGCGTGTTTGATGCGCAAGATGTTAGCGTGTCGTGTCGAAGCTCATTCCACAATCGTTAACGCTAATATTATATTTTGGCTACCTGATATAGCGTTGAGAGATGTAATTCTTACACATTTGGAACTCAACTGCCTCGGCTTTGCAGTGGTAGTGTATACGACTGCTATGTTTGATGTCTCAGGTTCGATGCTCGCGTTGGACCAAATGTTTGCATGATCTTCAAATGTTTGTTTCGGAGTTCGAAGGTTTTCTTTATATAATACGTATGTATTTACAAATAATAAAGTTTAAACGTATTTATAACAGTTGTCTAGAACACATAACACTAGTTCTGCTTAGCTTGAAGTCAGATGGCGTTGTGTGTAGATGTCCGAAAGTATTTATTTATTTGTTTGTTACTTTTCTACTATCGCTTACGTTTGTAGAATTTCAACTATGGGTCAGTTAAGTCCCTTACTCAACTCAAGCTTACCTAATGGGTGTAAGGTTGCAGATTAACCGGTCAGGTATAGCCAACAGTGTATTACTAATTTTAAACGTATAAATGATTTTTTTTTCTTTATTTTTAAGGGACTTTTACCCTATTAGGGTATGCCAGTCCCATAAGGCCTTTATTTAATCAAATAACATTTAAATATTATATGCTAAACTGTACAATTTTATAGCTTTTTTGATGTTGGTTTAGCCAAAACACTTTGAATTATACCGACATCCAAATAATTCAAGTTCAACTGCTCCATTACTAAATTTCTTTTAGATTGATTCTTGACACATTCCATCAACAAATGTTGAACGTCGTCCACAATGTTACACATCTCACAATTTGGTGAGTTAGCTCGTATAAATGATAGTCACAAACTCACCAATAAAATAAATAACGTGGACAATACCGTCGCTAGGGTTCCAACAATCGAAGTTATATTGGTGACGAGTCAAGAACATGGTCAGTGTAATGACACCGTGACATAACATGAAGAACGCTGACAGCAATCCGAGCGACAAAAATGCCTCGCCAAAAGACAAAAATCTTCCCTGAAAACCAAAAATATAGAAATTCCTTCCTGTATTACGGGGGTCTTTACAAACATACATGAAACGGAAACAAAGTACACCCAGGCTTAGAACAATAATTTATGGACCACACAAAGTGTTGTCCCATATAGGATTTGAACCCACAACACTTGGCGCGGAAGCGCACAACTGGAAGCGGTGTGGCGACCACTGAAACCACTAGACCAACCGTGTAAATGTTTATCAGCGATTTGGTTTTTGCACTACAACCTTCGATACAGCCTATGTCTGTTGTGGCTATGCTAAAATGTGTGAGGTTATTGTCATTTGTAGTGTATACGTACAAAGAGCAACGTCAACAAAAAACCAAAACTGCATACAACAGTGAGCATGTTCAACACCAACAATATCCACATGAAGACGAAGGAGGGTTTGTATAAGGGGTTGTTCTCATCCGTGTACTGCGTTGGGCACGATGGCCACAATAGTATACCGCAGCTATGGCATGTTGCTAGCTGAAATAAGAACATTACATATAGAAAAATTTGTTAATCATTAGTACATGTATTTATAAATAAATAAATATTTCCGACATCTAACACACAACGCCATCTAGTCCCAAACTAAGCAGAGCTTGTACTATGGGTACCAGACAACTGATATAATACTTATATACTTATTTTTTTTGTAAATACATACATATCATACATAGAAAACACCCAAACTCCGAAACAAATCTTTGCAGATCATACAAACATTTAATCCGACCCGGGAATCGAACCCGAGACCTCAGTAACAGCAGTCGCATACGCTACCGCTAGGCCACCGAGGCAGGCATTTATCATTATCAATAGTCTTCAATAGTCCTCTGCTAGATACAAAGCTCTCCTCAACAAGAAGGATTTGGCCTACAATACGACGCGAGCCAGACACATTAGTATAGGGTTTGTTTTATACTTTCCTTCCTTTGTAGGGAAGGTGGATATGGTGAATTCTAAAAAAACCTTTTAGATGCTTGTTAGATAACACTGATCACAATAGACAAGATTTTTTTTTACGAATGAGACTAGCTGACCCACGAAACTTTATCTGCGGCTCATTCCACCAATACCGTGATGTTAGGACAATGTAAACATTTTTTTTCAATTAAAAAATGTTATAGGTAGCCAAAGATGATTTGCCATATTTTGTCGTATACTTTTGTCTTTAGAAATTTTGAAGGAGAACGATTCCTAAATACATTATTTTTGTAAAACTTTAACCGTTTATAAATCGCCCACGACGGAAGCCGTTTTTGCAACATTCTTCATTGAAACTTCTCGTTTTTTGGTCGCAGCGCGATGATGTTATTTGTAGCCTTTCTATATATAGCCTATAGCCTTCCTCGGTAACTGGGCTATCTAATAGCGAAATAATTTTCCAAATCAGACCAATATTTCTGAGATTAAACCGTTCTGCCAAACAATCAAGATCTTCAGTTTTATAATGTTAGCATAGATATAAATTATCCATACTTCCATACTCCATTTAACTATTATAAATTCTAAACTAACTCTGTCTATTTGCTAGCTAACTGCTGCTTCGATTTTAATGTAATTTAGCAAGATAATTCTTTCATTTTTGAATAAGGACATAGGCTACTCTTTACCGCGATAAATGATATATACATGGGTAGAGTCGCGTGCAAAAACTAGCTTATTATATGAATCACCAGTAGGTCACTCATTTCTGCACCTATAGTGGGCTTAGATAGAATGTTTTCGGAACAAAGAAGCCCGCTAATGTTCAATTTTCATTAATAAATAAATAAACAAGGACACACTCTTCTATAGAAGCTGATGGACAATAGAAACGCACCATACTCCACAGGACTATAAACACGCAAGCCACTCTCAAATGCCTGGTACACCAGCAACATCTTTTGAGCCTTGGACAGCAAGGGAAAGGCATTGGAGTGGTTTCATCAGGCCTGCCTATCTAAAATTGTATTTCATTTCATCAAACTGGAATCATAGACTAATATTGACCAATTTACACAACTTTTGTTATCTTTTCCAAACTGACAGCTAGTGACATTTAGTTTTTTTTTTAGGATTTCTTAATTTAGGTATACTAATTATACGGCTTATTGAGGACGCATACATTCCTACTTTTAGAAAATTGCAATAAGAAGATATGCACTTAGTTATCAATGCAAATCAACGTCGTGGACTTTTGGAGAGGCCTATGTCCAGCAGTGGACTGCGATAGGCTGATGAAGATGATGATGATACGACAATTTTTTAAATAGTTTTAATATATTTTTATAATTACTCATTATACAGAAGTAATGATTTACAGACTAACAGATCATATAAGTGTGCCAAAAATGGCTGTCATATTAACAATGGCCAACTATTTGGTGGTTGGTGTATAAGTCTAAAAGAGGGGATTTCCGCACGAAAAAAATTCCCACCTACTTACAAATGTTTACCCGACTGCGAAAGAAGGAGGGTTATGTTTTCGAGTGTTTGTATTTAAGTACATATATTTTTTTGACACGCCCCAACGGCTTGTCGTATTTTTATGTGAGTGGTGTCAATAGATTCGTCTTAGTCATGAGAGTGACACTGAGTACATGAAAATAAAAAATAAATAGAAAATATAAGCATTTTTTCTATTTATTTTTTTTTCTTAAAAAATCATTACTTGTTTTTAAGATAAATATGAGAACAAATGAACGAACAGGCCTTTTTTACTACTTAAAAATATTAGATTGCTATTTGCAGCGAAAACAAGCATAGAGTTTGTTTGTGGGATTAAACACACCTCAGTAACGATGGTGGAAATGATATGAAAATACTTAAATAAATAAATGTTAAGTAATCAATAATTTCGGTACAAAGACCATCTGCCTCCGTGGCGCAATTGGTTAGCGCGTTCGGCTGTTAACCGAAAGGTTGGTGGTTCAAGCCCACCCGGGGGCGTCTCTTTTTGGAATTTGTTGATTTGCATTTTTTTTATTTATTTTTGGTGATTTTTTGTATTTATTGTCTTTAATAATAATAATTTATAAAATAATTATATTAAATTAAATGAAATTTTGTATTAGTTTTTTTAAAAATTTATATTTCAAAGACAAAATGAACCTCGAATTCAAACTTGGAACATAATATTATACTGATATCGATATACTTGTCTTCTTTTTGTAGTTTAAAAATCTTTCCTAAAACTAATTAATTATAAAATTAAAAAACCCGCGTTCGTGAAAATGTAGACTTAATGCATTGTTCTTCTTCCTAGCCTAGTTAAGATAATTGAAACTTTTAATTTTAAGGAGGGGGACCTTAATTCGGTTGTATTTTTTATAATTTTCCTGTACCTAGAATCATTCGTAGAATTAAGACGAATTTAACATCATTTCCAACGCCAACATCCATCAAGCTATTCAGGCGTACAAGAAATGTATCTACATACATTATAAAAGCAGAACACTCTTTCTTCCTCAGTCGGCTAAAAAATAATAATAATGGCTTTAGTGTACATCACGTTATTACAACAATAAAAAGTTTAAAAACTATAACCCAACTACTTTTGATAAAATTTATGTTAAATATGTCACCCGGGTCATTACTACGAATCTATTGACACCTCATTCATTAAAGTCGGTTCACAGAACCCTTCTTCTGAAACAGTCGGGTATAAAATATAAATAAATAAAGAATTATTTATGTTTATAGCACCTATTCTGTATTAATTCGTATCTATTGCTTAATATTTGTTAAATAGATTAGATATATTCGCAATAAAAGTCATTAAAATTGAAATGTATATAAACGTTTCTGAAATTACGTACATAATTCTTACATTCTTAAATTTATTAGCGATTGGAGGTCATACTATACTGTATTATGTTAAAGAAATGCTCCAAACCACATGTGTGACATAATCGTCTATTTCGGCCCTACCCACAAGCCTTCGATAGCTCAGTTGGTAGAGCGGTGGACTGTAGTTGTACAATAGTGTGGTAATCCATAGGTCGCTGGTTCAAATCCGGCTCGAAGGAAACTTTTTGTTGTTTTTTCAATTTTTGAATTTTTGTAGCTTTCCCCCTAAAAGCGTTCAATAACGGCTTTTGTTTGCGTGTTTACGTTGATTTGCTAAAGTAGCTGGAACAAGATTATCTAGTAAAATATTTTTAGGATTCTTTAGTCCTTACATAAAACGCTTATAGTTTCGTCTACTGTCCATTTGTCCGCTTACTACTTAGATTAGTAATAGAAGAGAGCGAACTTATTAATAATAGACAGCTTTACTTGCATGGACATATTATTAATCTTGCGAAAGTACAACGACGATGATAAAATCCTAACAATAAAAGTCTTAAGGTATATTCCGAAAAAATAACTCTAAAAATTAAATAACACACAAAATATAGAACGAAAGGCTGAAGAAAAAATATCACAGCAAAGTAAATATATATATTTGAGCCTAACTACTCTACTTTACCGGATGGAAACTATGAGCAGAATTCAAGAGAAGTGGTATGAAGACAATGCAACAATGTAGCATGGTGACCCACACAATGGTGATGTATTGAGACGATTGTGCATCACTGAGCCTACGGTCACTCATTAAAAAACACGACAACACGAATACATTAGCTACTGCTCCGGTCGAGTCCACCCATTCGTGCTGAAATCAGTGCGTCGGTACTACCTTGCAGGTTTGTCTTCTGTGAGAGGGTTCTAATGTCCCGGTAAAGCCAACCATACTGAAATCAGAGTGGCCCTACTATCAGTCAATATTGTACAAGGTTTTTAGATTAAGTTGTTTCTTGTTTTGTAAAACGGGTAGTGGCAGACTACGGAACCTTATACTGTGGACATCTATACGTACTTGACCTTTTTTTGAAGATCTATTACATTTCAAAGCATGTCTTAAGTAAGCTCATTACTTTTGAGTCCTTTGCCTTATCATTGTACTATCGAATAAATTCAAATAAATAAACAACACCTACATTGTTAGAGCGGCACGAAGACCCAATTCGTCTAAGCTTTTTATTTGTTTTTCAAAAATTGTAATTTGATTAAACTTCTACAAATTGAACCTTCCTCGTGTATCTGCTAAAGTTGCCTAAGGTTGCTTTGAACAGATCGCTTTTGGCAATAAGGCCGCCCTTTGCACACTACGTCTCACATTTTATGTACTCTCTATTAATTGTAATATTGTAGTCTGCAAATAAAGAGTTTTCTATCTATCTATCTGTTTTATCAAATGCTGAAACTTTTTCAACCACTGCATGTCACTTTCGGAGTTTTGTGCTCTTGGAGTAGGTAGAAGCATGTAGACGGCCGATGGGGCCAATTAGTTCTGGAATGAAGACCACGTACTGAAAGACGGATGGAGGGTAGTGTAGTATAAGGTCCGACGACCTAGTGAAGGTCCCGGAAAACCGTTATATTCAAGGCAGCACTGGACTGGTTTTTGTGGGAAGCCTTGAAGAAGAAATGGACGTCTTTCGGCTGAGATGATAATGTTAATAGAGGACTTTATATTATGTAGTGATGTATATATAATTTGAATATTATGTATAATTTAAATGCAATCCAGATTAGTTAAATTAATAGGTAAACAATTACGAATATTTATAAATTAATCAAATGTAATAAAATCATGTCCAATCAAATCAAGTCAAATCCAATTCCAATAGATGATTGATAATGATTAAACATTATTAAAATTAAATACAACATATTTAATTATGTAAAATGTCAGCTATAATAGTATAAATCTAAATGACGTTATTATGATAAATGGCATTTTCAAAATTCATCGCAACTCATATTCCAAGATGGCCGTCATTCATCAATTTTAAGTCAGTTAACAATTTTATAAACATACGTAGCTCGTAGCTATGTTTTCTTTCAATATAGACAAAAGTATCATGAAATCAAGAGTTATTTTAATTCGCGGTCATTTTAAATTAAGACAGTACTAAGTTCCTACGGTTTTTACTAGTTAATCATGACATACACCGATATCCTTTAAACAATGTCTTTTAGTGGCCTCCATTTTGTTGTGTGACGTCATACTTTTCCGCGCAGAATGTTACCAGAGTGATGTGTCAAGTTCATAATAATTATTACTTAAAAATAATACAAGGTTATTGTTTTATCGATATATATATTTTAATATTTTTGTATCGATTGCATTAAAGTACCTTCAAATAATCCATTCTAAAATGTTTGTTCTTTCCGTGTCGGTATTTTTTTTTCAGATTGCTCGTTGATTTATCAAGGTAACCTATATCTGATTTTAATAAAGTAATAATTTTTATAAGGTTTTTTACATATAATTGTTAAAAGTTAATGATCAGAGTTGTGATATTTGCACCAAATAAGATCTCTATTCTTGTTTATGGTACAGCTTAAACCTTTGTTATAATTATTTATGGATACGGAACAGTAATTTCGTATTTAGAACAGAGCCCAATAATATCGTTTTTATTTTGGCGGTACTTGACTTCTCGCGTATCGGACATAGATGTAAGAAATGCCGTCTCAGTGTCACACACACTCATGAAATATCTATGAACATCACTCCCTGAATTCCTAATGCCATCACGGATCGTTAATAAAACAATTATATGAGCTAATAAGCCTAAACTACAGGAGTTTAATAGTAATTGTTTAAGAGTTTCTCGTTGCATTTTTAGTTTTTGGCTTATAGTAGACTGCCTCGTATGTGGCTGCGGATAAAAAAATCTTAAGTCGGGCAAAAATCTTGTTGGGTTTTTCTTTCAAGAAATTCTTGATAACGCACATTAGTTTGGCGGGATATCACGTCAGAGCTATGAAGAGCAAGGTAGGCCACCGGTCCCGTTTGTTACGAATGTATATCGTAGCCGTTATTGGGAAGTAATTGACCTCAAATATATTCATAGCTAGTTCAACTTTCGCATTCAGTTCACCCTTAGAACTGATGCTAGTCTCGACGGAGACCAGCCTAAGCATAAGATATTAAAGTACAGTGTTTGCGTCAACCAATAGGCACTGTTTGTTCCCTCACTCTCATAGTACCATGAGACGTTTACCAATACGACCGGGGAGATATTTGGCGAAGAACTTAACGTGCTTTCTGAGACGCGGGACTAACCTAACCGCTAGACTAACAGTTTTGTCAAATATACACAATGTGTTCAACATCAAATTAGCATTACCTAATATGTTTATGTCGATGTCAGTATTATTAAGGCTTCAAAACACATGTGTTGGCGGATTTGTTAAAGAGACGAAATACCAACATTATTGATAGAACCGGTATATCTGATTTACTAAGCAGTGTTCAGGACACTGCATAATTTCGTAACTAGACAGCCGGTATAGAATACTATATTGATCCAAACGCTGTATCTACTAGGCCACCTTGAATTTAATCTCATGCCTTTCTAAATATATTTAACATATTCTATGCGTGAGAAAAATCTATTCTAATGATATAAATGCGAAAGGAAGCCAGTATGTAGTGATCACATCTTAAACTGAGGGTTTGATTTCGGATAGCCTCAATCAGGAAAGCTCACGTGTTTCCTTCCCATTATGATTCTTTTTTTATTTACGTGGTGGAATGCCTTTACGCACTTCGCTCCCCCCGGGGACAGGGTGTTCGTTTTGTGTGGGACTCCTGACTGACTCCAGCCAGACTACCCACTAAACCACCACGGTGTGCCACTCTGCGCCTGACACGGGAGAGGTCCAGGAACCGCTTTCTTACGCCATCCGGACTCCTCCCGGCGTCTGCCCGCACTGAAGCGGGCACCGTCTTCTGATGTTAAACTCAAAATGTCGCAAAACAAAATTTGTAAGAGGTTATGTAAGCGAAGGAAGTTAGTCGCAAGTATTCTTTATTTTATTTATTATTAAGTATTCTTTAGCAAAATCTTACATCTCTACATCTCACACACCTTATGGGCTGATTCACTATCTTTTTTTTTTAATGTCGTTCACACCGATAAAGTGTATGGAAGTTTTTTTTTTACAATACTACTCCCGCATTAGGAATATACAGCCTGCCTCGCGGGGAATTTTACGAACATACATAAGACGGATACAAAGAACACCCAGGCTCAGAGCAACAATAAGTGCAAGAGCCTATAACAATCCTCTGCTGTACATAGGCCTTTTCTTTGAAAAGAGGTTTCTAATACGCTGACCAGGCGGGCTTGTTGCTTGTTTAAAGATTTCCTTCTCCTTGTAGTGATCTCGCTCTCTCTCTCTCTCTCTCTCGTTCTCTCTCTCTCTCTCTCGTTCTCTCTTGTTTTCTCTCTCTCTCTCGTTCTCTCTCGTTCTCTCTCTCTCTCTTACTCTCTCTTTGTCTATTAGCCGCCTCTTACGGCACCCATAAAATAAATGGGGATTTTGACATTCAGTGTATTAATCTGTCAGCACACGGAAATAAGGCACCAGTCACCACAGCAGTAGTCGAATCACTCGATTAGTGTATTTAAATACCTTTGTCATTGGTTTTAATCAATCAAGTTGTTGTAGGATTAATGAATAATATTTCGATCGTGGGAAGATGATATAGTTATTGTGGCTCATATATTATTATAATTTAACAGGAAAATGTATACTAATGTTGTGTTTTATGGGTATAGTTTGTTTTTCGTTTTATACGGAAGACATTTATTGATATAATTAAATTTAAAAGCTGTTAAACTAGTATAAAAATTGGCACTAAAACTTAAAAATACTTTAAAAAATGTGGCATGATATTCAAAATCAAATTATAGAATTTGATTTTGAATATCATCTAGATGTATAAATAGTTATCAAAACATTTGTTAAAAAAATTGAAATTATTTTAGCTTTTGACATCTCCCGCTCGAGAAATATGCCGTTTGTCGCGTTGTTCTTTTAAAGTATTCTTGAAACGAACATAAAAACACCTAGACTTGGAACAATAATTTGTGGATGACACGAAGTGTTTGTTTGTTCCTTGGAGATCAAACCCGCAACACTCAGCGTAGTATAATACTGGGAAACAACTGCCTTACGCCCGCCATGCAGAACATTGTACATGTATAAGCGAAACTGTTAGTAAAGATACGTCCATGATTCTAGGATGGTTTTTATATTTGAAAATTAGGTACTTATTTTGCTTTTTTAAGTTGTGGTTGCGTATTTATAAAATAATGTTGGAAAATTCGTTTTTTTAAGGGTAACATATGGGGTTTCTTACCGGTTCTTCTACTGCTGATTTTCTCCTAGCCAATTACGGCCACGGCGGCCAGTCTTAACGGAGACCAGCCAACTATGCAGGAGATATTATATGTATTATATGTAAGTATGTGCGCTAACACAGGTGCGTTCGCGTCTCTGTTCCCTTTCTCTCACAATCCGATGGGACGGTTAAACGACACGATCAGGGTGAGATCAGGCGCAGGACCGATAGCTTTACGTGCTCTTCTCCTCCTTTTACGTGCGCTCGAGGCACATGTGTTCAGACCCAAAGTTCCAAACTTCGAGCTGTTATTAAGTATGTATATAATCAGAAAAACTCAATAACACTTTTTTTTTATTTTAGAATTTCATGCACACATGTACAAGGTGGGCTTAATGTCCGACTGAATTTTAGCCCGAGTCGGGATTTGAACCCGAGACCTCTTGATTGGCAGTCGAATACTTCAACCGCTAGACCGGTTCTTCTACTACAGAGTCAATGACGAAAGCTTTTGAAAGTGCTTTAAAAGGCCTTTCGGAAAGATTTTGATTTTAAATATAAAACATTCCAAACGCCTGTTTGAAAGCATTTTGTAATGTAGAAACTTATTTCGGTACTATTTACATCTACAGTACTCGTAGTTAAACACACATGGTTCGCTCTATATCTGTACGAGTATGTTTATTTTCATATCATAAATAAAATCGAGTGAGTATAAAATATGACCTTGTGTGTCTGTTTGTGTGTGTGTTACGCAACGTATCAATGTTGCGTTAGTTTTGATATAGCTGTTACTAATATGAGATCTAAATTCGATGCTATTTCAAGAGTGGTTTTTAAAACTGTAAGACTGAGTGTTGTTGTATTTCGATCAGTGTTATTTGATGTTGTTTAGAACTTTATCTTAGACAGAAATTAATCTTCTTTTATAGTATAAAATGAAGTTGTTTCCGCCGTCTGTTTGTTTAGATCTTTGAAACTGCTCAACGGACTTTAATGCGATTTTATTTATATATATCTTTATTGACAAAGTTTAAACAGAGGATGAGTCACAAATATGCAAATGATAAAATAGGCGGTCTTATCGCTCACGGCGATCTCTTCCAGACAACCACAACACGGATTTTCGGTATCCAAAAACTTCGGGTAGCTCACATACAAGTAACACACCTAATCATCTAAGTGAATGGTTAAAAAAATCATTTAAACAATCATGCACCGAAATAGCATCAAGTCACTTTCACATTACACACATACACACGGTAACACACACATACTCTATATAAATATTCATATACATACATATATACATACACATACATACACATATATATATATACAAACTAAATATATTCTACTAAAAAGAGGATAGAAAAAAAGATAGAGATAAAATGACAAAAAAAATCATAATAACAAATAATGGTCCTTCACTAGCTTTTTAAAAGTTGGCAAAGATTTTGCTTTTCGAATTGTCTTTTCTTTATTTTTCAGCAGTAAATAGACTAATTCAAGAGGAGGGTTTATGTGGTAATAAATGCATATTATAGAAGAGAAAATCCAAGAATTTTAAGTCCTACGTACGTAGCAAGGCCAGGTCGCCACCATAATATAAGTTAATTCAGAATCTGGACTTGAAACAAATATCATATTACCCTGTTTCCGGTATACTCGCTCACTATTTGGTCGATTTATTTAGCCATTATCTCAGTATCTGGCATTTCTGACTCTTTGATATATAAATATGACCGGATACTGCTTAGTAAATGAAACATTTAAAACGAAAATAAATTATTTAGACGTTATTGCACATAGACACATATATTGCGTATATGGTGTCACGCGTGTTTTCTAGAAGGGTAAACGACAATTGGCAGGTAAATGAATCATCAAATTTTCTAAAAAGGATTTCTAGCTCGATCGATTAATCGCTCCCCAAACCACCTGCATACAACATTTCATCGTTGAAGTCGTTTCTGAAATTCAAATTATGTTTACATATGTATATATATATATATATATATATATATTGATGTTTTAGTTTGAATTTCCTAATTTGAATTTACCTAAAATAATACTGAGTAAAGGTGGATCATCCAGATAATAAGCCATAAAAGATACACAGTAGCAAACAAATTTTATAAACTAATTATTAATCATACCTTACATTCGTATTCAATCAATCAACAACCCATAATGTCCCACTGCTGGGCTCGGGTCTGCTCTCAGGAGAGGGTTAAGGCCGTACGTCCCCACGCTGGCCAAGTGCGGGTTGGTGACTGGCAAGAATACGTTGTGGCTACGTAAATCTTGCCGTTGGATGTTTTTAGACCGCCCGAAGGCCTCCAACTAAGCTTCACGACTGTTAACGTATGATAACAACCGGGACCGACTGCTTAACGTGACCTCCGAATCACGGAGACGCTCATGGTAACATGCCACCAGCGGTCACCCATCCAGATACTAACCGCGCCGTCGTTGCTTGCCCTCCCTGTTTGTTTCTAATCACCGAGTGCAACTGGGCTATGAGCGCCTCTTCGTATTAACGCATTATATTAGCGTGTTCTTCTCATCGTAATGACTGTCAGATTAATAATAAACAAAAAAAACTAATAAATCTCTATGCCCACGAGAACAACAAACACGCAAACACGCATACAATTCATATCAGTCATTATGAAAAATATGATTACATCTCCGAATGCGTTTACAACATATGTCAAGAGTGGCATTCCTAAACGAATTGTACTATGGAATGCACTTTTATCAGGCCTATTGTATATACGAAATGAAACATAATATGGAGTGGGAGAGCCACGCTTCGGCATGAATGGGCCGGCTCGACCGGAGCGATACCACGGCCTCACAGAAAACCGGTGTGAAACAGCGCTTGGGCTGTGTTTCATCGAGTGAGTGAGGATACCGGAGGCCCATACCCCAACCCCTCCCCCTATCCCCCTCCCCATCCCCCAAAGGCCGGCCACGCACTTGTGACGCCTCTGGTGTTACGGGTGTCCATGGGCAGCGGTAATCGTTTACCATCAGGCGATACGTGTGCTCGATTGCCCCTTATATCATAAAAAAATATTACATACAGTATTTAATGTGTGTTTATTTTTATCTATACGAATATTATAAAGTTGATGAGTTTGTTTAGTTAAACGCGCTAATTTCAGGAAGTTCCGATTAAAAACAAAATTCAGTGTTAGATAGCTCAGCTGTCGAGGAAGGCTATAGATTATTTATTATGACGCTGCAACTAAAAGGTGCAGAATATGAATATTAAAATATCGTATTTTCCCTTTAACCCCCGACGCAAAAAGAGGGGTGTTTTAAGTTAGACGTCGATTTCTGTCTGTCTATCTCTCTCTCTCTCCCTCTCTCTCTCTCTCTCTCTCTCTCTCTCTCTCTCTCTCTCTATTTGTGTGTGTGTGTCTGTCTGTGTCATGATTATACGTATTACTTTTTTTAACTGAACAATTTGTAGGTGAGGACTTCGAAGGTAATATTCTTCTCTCATCCTCGCCTATTCATTGTATTATCAACTGTTTTTGTTATATTATTTATTGTATTATCAACTATTTTCCATATTTGATGATCCTAACTGATAACCGTTGGCGTAAACGAGTTCTTGAGTGGAGACCGCGTCTCGGCGAACGTGGTGTAGGACGTCCACAGGCCAGGTGGAGCGATGATTTGCGCAAGACGGCTGGCAGGAGTTGGATACGAGATGCCGAGGATCGAACTATGTGGCGTGCAATTGGAGAGATCTATGTCCAGCAGCGAACTGCAATAGGCTGATGATTATGACTCTAGCCTACTAACGAGGCCTAAATCGCAGACAAAGGTTAGTTCCACCTCAAATGGAGACAATAGAGAATCACAAAGAAACTAACAGATTTTTTTATAAACACATATTTTACATACGTAGAGATATCACTCACTTACTGATGCAATTGTTACGTTCACATATACCTAAAAGTATTTATTCCAAGAAGGAATTGAAACAAACCTGTGTCATTAGTAGATGCACACACTAACACCACATCTTAGAGCTCATTAGGTATATATACATATTTAAATGATATTTATTATGATTTTATGAGCCTGCCAAAGTGACTCTACGCTGGCTAATGAAAAGCGTGAGAAGAATCCAATAGTGGTGGTCACCATACTCATTGCAGGCAATGCAACATATCGGCATAATGAGATGTTTCTGCATCATTTAGCCTTTTTTCAAATTGTATATCAAAATAATTTATTCAGTTAAGACACTAAGTAACATTTATAAACGTTAACTTGAAGCTACAGTTGAAAATCATAGATCGACTCAAACAGACACCACAGCACGTCAAGGTAAATTAGGTGAAAACACAAAAATCTACTGCCCGCTTGTGTCAATCTACAACTTCCAGTTTCCAAAGTGCGTAGAACCTTATGAGAAGAAAACTGGCCAATAAACTCATGGCCACTTTTTTAAAAGTCTGCTTCGGTCTCACACTCACCAAGAAACACAAAGTCATTTTAAATTGGTTTTCTATTAAAGGATAGTAACACCACAGTCGAACCGGCCAGTTAGCGCTGAAATTACCTTGAATAAACATGTTTAAGAGTAGGTAGCTACGCCTATATTCTTACCTGTAAATTCTCGTCTTCCGAACCACTCCCGGCCTAGGAACATCTCCAATGACGTGGGGAGATTACTTGCAAACGTTTATGAAGCAGATACAAATGTGTGGAGATCGATGCAACAACAGTAGAAAAAGTAAATGATGTTTAAACTGCTATCCGTACCGCGTTTCGTATGTAACTATGAAGAAATGTCGCTATAATGGCGGTAGCAACTGGATATAGCTCGTTGGTACATCGTCTGACATCATATTTAATACATAAATAATTATATAGGACATAGTTAACGTAATAAGAAAATTGCCTCAAGATTGTATTGATATTTGCGATTTCACCTATTATTTCTATATGTACATTGTATTATATCCGTTTGTTATTTTAAAAATACCTGTTTGAGAAATAATTATGGAAGACAATTAGTTTTAAATAGTTTTCTATAAATGTATGTGATTTATCACATATTGCACCTTAAGAATTACCAATTGAAATATATAATTTGCAGGAAACTGAGTTATAAAACTAAGGTAGATAAGAGTAGAGTATACATAATGGAAATGACTGATGTTTGTAAAGATTGAGCCATCATATCTGACTGTGTTTGAGGTCTTGGGTTCGATCTAAAAACAGAATACAATAAATATTTAAGGGGTCTGCCACTCAACCAATGAAATTTTTAGTTCGATATTGATAACGGCAATAGGTAGGCGCTTGAACTGTATAGATAATGGTATAGAAGCTTTCCTGCGCAAAAAATATATTATTTCTTCTTAACTTTATGCACAAGGCATTCTCTAGAAATCTTGTGAGGTAGGCGTTCATAAGTTATGTACTTAAACAACTAAAATATACATTACACAACTTTAGATATTTAAATACTACATTATCTTGTGCACTATGAATATTAGGAAATATATTGGTGTGCTATCGTTTCAGCGTACTGGCTCTGTGATAATGCTGTGAAAGAACATAAAACAAATCTTTTTGCTTCAATGATAGGGTAATGTCCAGTATTATGACATAATTCAAGTAGGTTGCTAACTTGGTTGTCATATTACATTTCCAAATTGCCTAAATTACCAGCAATTGTCGTAATCTCGCACTAAGTTGTCATGCGTCTGGTCAGCAAAGTTCTAAAATCTTGCATAATGGTTAGATAGCTTTGAGAACCGCAGCTGATAGTTTTGAGAGCTCACGACTTTGACTAACAAAATACTGATTTCTAGTGGCTAATGTATATCGCAGGTATGGATTTTGGACTTGACCAAAGTGGAAAATGGCACAAAAGCTCGATATTTATTCGAACACTAGCTGACCCATGGAACCTCGTCGACCTCTTCTAGACGGTAGCGTGATGTTATTACCTCGTGAACAAATTTATTTAGCATAATATATATATATATATATATATATATATAT
>PKRV01000999.1:261294-337011 GCA_003709505.1 Hyphantria cunea
ATAAATATATATTACATTATATTGGCGCAGTTGGGTGTCTTTTTAAATTTAATTATACTTGTTTATGGATGTCGTCTTAATTTGTATGCAAATTTATACCACAAGGTTCACGATGAGCCATTTATTAATAAGGTAATTAATCCGTAACGGATAATGTTTAGAATATCATATGCGTCGTTTATATTCACCGTTTGTTACAGGCTATTCTAAACGTTGTGTATTAATACTTAGTCTCAAACTAAACCACAATTATTTATTTAAATTTAATAATTTGACCAGATATACCGTTAAAATTGTGAACATAAATAGTATAAAAATAGTACCTAACAGTTGGCTTCGAAGTCAGCCATGTTATCGCTGGCAACATGAATACACTTAAAATTTTAGGATTTCATACCTCTTGTAGATAGATAGATAGATATATAGAAAACTCTTTATTTGCACACTATAATATTACAATTAGAAGAGAGTACATAAAATGTGAGACGGAGTGTACAAAGGGCGGCCTTATTGCCAAAAGCAATCTCTTCCAGGCAACCTAGGTTGGATCGAAATGTATAGGAGAGACAGTGGTAGTTGTCGGTGCAATGAGTTTTGAATTAATTATTTGCTAATGAATATAACGAACCACATACATATATATTTATATACATCCACACATATACACAGAACATAATAATATGTATATCGATAGATCGACAATAATATGCATATATATACCCACATACACATACACATATACACACATACCCATGTAACGAATACTTATATATACTAATACACATATATACCAAAATACATAACTAAAAAACGCATAAAAAATAATAATCTTGTAGTGCATATAAATTAAACAGTAACTGTAGGACTGAGCTTGTGTTTGTACATTTTCTGAAAATGAGTCCTAACTAAAATGATTAATCGCTCCCGAAACCCTGTGTATACTAAATTTCATGAAAATCGTTGGAGCCGTTTTCCTGATTCAGAATATAAAGATATACAAGAATTGGTTGCTTAAAAGTATTACATAATATTAAAAAAATAAAATTGAACTGGACACTTATTATTCTATCATAAAGTTTGCACTTTATTTTTTGCGCGCACATATTGAATTTCATCACATTTTTGCTTTACTTCAACAAAAATCATACTTACACAACTGAATGTAGTTATAAGTGGATACACAAAGATTAAAAATGGTACTAGATCTGTTGTTCGTGAAAACACCCTAATTTACACTAAAAATTAGTTTTGGAGTCTCAGAAGACATTCTAAATGTCAAAGATTCACTAATATTCGATACTTCACACTAAAAATAGATATTATCTATATATATACATCCAAAAAACAGTGTTTAGGGGATTCTTTATCTAAAATAAAAGGGTAGAAGATATTTATTTTAGTGACAAGTAAACAAGCACTAATTCACATTAAGTTTCAGTCCCTAATAGATAAAACGATTAATGCTTTTAAGGCTAAGGGGAATCTCGCTGTTATAGGCAAGTATTGGTAAAGTACGGTGGTTTTTGTGGTGGTTTTTAAAGTCCTATAGAACTTTTCCTCCCTCAAGAGTGAAGGAAATGTTAATGAATCTTTCGCCGCGTCAAAAGTAAGAAAAATTGTAAGGAAAACGTGAAAGATGATTTCGACAGTTGTTATGTTATGTGGACCGAATAAAGTGGAAATTGTCTATATGATGTGATAAAGCTTTGTTCTTTTTAAATATCTAGATGGATATAGTGTTGAAATCGGTTTCTGCCGTCCATTTGACAAGTCAATGAAATCAAGGATCGTACTATCCAAATGGACGAAGGAGACTCTTTGAAATAAATTTTATTTTTTATTATGATGTGGTTTTTTAACACACATACCTTTTTATGAAAAATTCTATGAATTTATTTTCGACAGCAAAAATATTTAAACGATTGTTAGGTTTTTAGTAGATAACTATTAAGAATGTGAAGGAACGTGAATTACCATCATATACCGCATATGATGGTAATTCACGTAAATATACATAAAGAATACATTGGATTGTAAATCAGAAGTTATTATGGTGATACACATTTGTATATTAATTACACGCCTTTATTTTACGTCATAAAGCTTTTTAGGTAAAGACTAGTTAGATTGATTGTAAAGTTAGAAGATACGTATTATAGTAGGTAAGCTCAGAAGCAATGGAAGGGGTGCAGCTATATTCAACAGTTTTGGTAGTAACGCTGCGTTGACCGTATCGCAGGGGAACGAACGCGCGCTCTCGACTCGCAGTCATCGTCTTGGAGCGAACCAACTCGCACGCTCCCGAACGCCTCACGCAACGCAATTTTCAAATTTCGAACTGCGATTCGAATTCCGAACGCGTTGCACTTTTGTATCGAGAAAGTGACTCGTGAAAATAAAGAAAAAAACCGGTGTTGCTCTAATAAAATTAAGAAATTGGAAGGATTATTTGGTAGAAACTTTGTGTCCTGAAATTTGTTGTCTTCCCTAAGGTAAGTTTAATATATTAATATTTTTAAGACTCGCAACTTATAGCGTGATAGTTAAATCGTAGGTTCATACTACAGTTAATTTTTTTCTCGATAAAATGATATTTAAAATTATACAATCTTAATCTTGAGTGAATAACTTTGTTCACGTGAGAATAATGTCTGTGTGTAATTATCGATCATTACGTATAACACGAAAAATACTTCAAGACGTTTGAAATCACTATAAAAAGTGTAATTGGAAGATTCGCAGCACTAAGCGAAAATGACTATACCTAAACAAAAAAATATCTTTATTTTACAAAAAATCTAAATAATTTTATAACTTATCCTCTCAATAGTTTTCCCTGTTTGAGCGGTTCTCGTTTTGTGAGTTTTTGGCAACATTTGTTCTTTAAAACATAATTACGTTAATAAAAGTTTTATAACAAAATCAAAGTGCATATAATTATGACTGCCTCTGTAGCGCAGTGATAGCGTATGGGACTGCTATGCTAGAGGTCTCGGGTTGGATTCCTGAGTCGGAACAAATGTTTGTATGATGTGCAAATATTTGTTGCGGAGTTCGGGTGTTTTCTATGTATAATATGTAGGTATTTACAAAAAAAGTATATAATTATTAATATCAGTTGTCTAGTACCCATAGTACAAGCTCTGTTTAGTTTGGGACTAGATGGCGTTGTGTGTTAAAATGTCTGAAAAAAAAAATTATACTTGTTTCGTAACTTTTTATGAGTGAAGTTTTATTTGTTTGTATTTTATTTTGTCAATCCGAAACTATTATTATAGAAAATTTTAAAAATTTTGTTTAGTAATGTATTAATTTTTATTATGTTAATTGCCACTCCAATAATAATAATGAAAATCTAATTTGACCTAAAATATAATTTTAAAGGTTCTACATCACATACTATCTAAAAAAGGATTAATTAAAAAATCCAAACCTATTTTTAAATATATAGCATAAAAAACACAAAAAGAAACTAAAGTATAACTTTCTTTTTTAAATCGCTAAAAAAAGAAAGAGTATTGATACTAAGTTACATGTTTTTCTCCATCAAGCACTCCTGCGCACGTTTCGTTTGATCGCACAAAAGACATCAACGAACGCACACAAACATTACATAAGAAAATTATCGTTACACAAAACTGTCATTAACTATATATAACCGTGTCTGTCTATCAGTACGTTGTTAGACTGTTACATCTACTATAATTGTTTGCAAAACTGTACAGGTTGTAGGTTTATGTGACGTAATGTAAAACGAATTTCGCCAGAAATTGATATCAAATAATACCTTAAATCTAACAAGCTGTTTCCTGCCGTTTCATCTATATTTATGACTACTGTTTGAATCTTTATCATCATAGCATGACGTATATAACTGATATCCTCCCACGAGTATTTAGCAATAAAGCCTTTTTTTTAGGTTTTACTCCGAATGGCGCTTTTAACACACGGCTAATAAATTTTATCGTCCGTATCGAGAGGGACAAAAACATACGTGGAGTAGCAATGTGTTTTTTTATTTTAATTTAATAGACGATAAATATTTATATTTTTCTAACTTTCATAAGCATTTCGAATCCATATGAATTAAATATAACGTATTTCCATGAGTTTTATATAATTTTTAAGAGATTAAAAATATACAAGTAACTCGCTTTTGTACGCATCTCCATTCGCTTTCGTTTCGATTATCGCGGTCTATTGTAAATTTTTAGAGAATGTCCTGCTTGTCCTGCTTATGTCTTTCCCCAAACGCGAGCAAAATCACGGCAAACAATCGTAAATTACCGTGATGTATGAATACTGTATCGGTATTAAATAAAACAAAGTTTTCTAAGGAAATGTTTCATTACATAACCGATGAAATACAAATTTAATTTAATAATACTGTATCGAGTATACAACTCGTTAAATATTTAAATAAATATCCTTCAAAAGCCGTTAAGTAATTTTAATACTACTGTTCAAGAAAGTTAAAATCAACTTGCGTAATAAAAGTGCTGAGATAATTATCACAAGCGTGAAAATAATTTAACTGTTATCCGTTTGTATGTCTGCGACTTTTCCCTCAACTAGAACGAAAACAAAACAAAGGTTTTGGCAGTGTATGTATATGTTAAGCCCTAGCTTCTAAACTACTGAGTTGATTTTAATGATTGAAGTATCAATAGATTTATAGTATATTAGCCCGAGTCTCACTGGCTATATAAATTTTAGGTAGTCGGGTTATTGTTTTTTAAATATTTTTTTCTTAAAACTAAATCTTGGAATAGAAAGTTGACTAAATAAAGAAGTGACTTATGACAATGAGATTGCTCTAGATCTTCAAAGAAGAGTATTTATAGAAATGAAAGGGAAAGGTTTGCCCATAAACTATACGTATTTACCGTGCAGTTATTGTGGTATTTTAAAGACGCTAAGGGGAATAGGTTTACTAAGAAACCGTTTGTTTTTTTGGTACTGAAAGGAAACATTGGGAGTTTTACACAAAGAGGGTTATCTGGAAGTGGAAGATGGTAGGGAATCCATTTGAGGCGACATCTGGTTCTCCTAATTCACCCGATGTTGTATGCGGAAAATGAAGGGGAGAATTGATTAAATTGGCATTTGTAATCAGTGGTTATCGGTAATAGGGCGTTTTTGTATACTCTTCCTAATTATAGTGAAAACGCATACGGACGCCGATCGTATGATGAACTTTCTTTTGTTTACGTAAACAGTTTGTTTACACAATGTAAGTTACATACAGCACTAGTTCCTATGCTTAAAGTGAATTATATAAATGAATGAAAGAGAAAGGGCTTTTTCCAAAAATATCGCTTATGCCTTTCTTCATATTTTTTTTTCTTCATTTTAAAAGACAATTCCCGCAATAGGAATATACATTCCTGTGTCACGGGGATCTTTACAAACATACATGAAACGGACACAAAGTACATCCAGACTTAGAACAACAATTTATGGATTACACAAAGTGTTGTCCCATGTAGGATTTGAACCCACAACACTTGGCGCAGTAGGAAGCGGTGGGGCGACCACTGAAACCACTAGGCCAACTGTGTAGTCAAGTGTAGCCTTTGTTAGTTACTGAGGCAGAAGTTGGGTCGGACAGCTGATGGAAGGGTGACGTATTTGCATCGAAGTTAAACACTAACATGACGCGATGATAATTTATAATTTGATACAAAATCACCTTTGATTACTGTTATTATCATATTTTTTCTAAGCCAATCATAATTTTGATTCAAACCTAAATTATAATGTTTGCGTTTTGAGAAGATTGTCTAGTCTTTAAAAGAGACTTTGCTGATCTTTATCGTGGGAGAGCTACGCTTCAACAGGAATGGGCCGGTTCGATCGGAGTGATACCACGGTCTTACAGAAAACTGGCGTGAAACAGTGCTTGCGTGTGTGTGTTTCTGTGATTCACCGAGTGAGTAAGAATACCGGGGCCTAGCCCTCAACTTCTATCCCCATTCCCCTCCTCATCCTAAAAAAGGCCGGCGTGCATGTCATGGCATCCATAAGCGACAGCAATCGCTTCCCATTAGGCGATACGCAGGGGTATCGTTTGCCCCTTATATCATAAAAAAAAGATTATCCCTGAGTTTTTAAACGCAAAAGTGTACATTAATTGTCATTAATGTCTATCTCTGTCTGTCATTTAATTGCAGAAATTAATGATTTCAATTCACATTACTAACTAGAACAAGCGTTACCAATCATAGCCATCGTTACCCTGACCCAATCCACCTGTTCTCTTTTTTTGGTTATAGACCGTCACCCCACCAGGTTTCGGTATTTACATACCGCCCTAACTCAAAATTATCCAAATCTGCCAAATCTAAATAACTACCTTATGGTAGTTATACGTATCCACATTTAAGTGAAACAAATACAATATATAACATTTTCGTATTTATAATTGAGTATTCTAGTGATATTTCTCATTGGCTTCTTAAAGTGATTTTTGTATGAATTAGCTTGCTAAAAAAACTTTACTCTGCCTGATGGTGGTTACTAATACTCATTGCGAATGCAAACAATGCAATAATGCATCATGGTGGCCCACGCGATAGTGGTCTCGCGTCTCGCACTCATCAACAAACCACAACAACACGAATGCTGTCATTTTAGGTTTATCTTCGGTGCAAGGGTAGAACCACCCGAACTAGCCAGCCCGTTCGTACTAAAACCAGCGTGGCTCTGCTACCTGTTCCTTTGTTAACCAGCTACAATGATGTCCAACTACCATAAATAAATATTTAAATATTTTTTCGGACATTTTTAACATATAACGCCATCTAGTCCCAAACTAAGCAGAGCTTGTACAATGGGTACTAGACGACTGATATTAATACATATATACTTTTCTGTTTTGTAAATATATACAAATTATACATAGAAAACACCCAAACTCTGAAACAAATATTTGAAGATCATACAAACATTTGGTCCGACTCAGGAATCGAACCCGAGACCTCTAGCACAGCAGTCGCATACGCTACCACTGCGCCTATGAGGCAGTTAAATAGTTTGAAAGCATCGAGTAACATATTAATAACGTCTACTTACGGAACGTGTATATGTAGGGTTTTTAACGAAATGACACCAGATTCACACAATAACGAGGTTTGTTGGAAAAACCATGTTAATACTATTGTTATAAGGAATAGGGTTTTGGAATTTCGTCTGACTCATTAATGTTATGGTTTAATAATGATTGGAGGAGTAATTTAATTATCTTAAAGTTTTAAGTTATATCAAATTCTATACGACATAAAAACTGTACAGAAAGTAACATTGTTAGTTTGTTTTTGTACTTTTGGTCAAATTACTGCCGTGGGAGAGTCACGCTTCGGCATGAATGGGCCGGCTTAACCGGAGTGATACCACGGCCTCGCAGAAAACCAGTGTGAAACAGTGAAAACACTATGTTTGGCAATGTGAGTGAAGATATCGGAGGCCCATAGCCCAAACCCTCTCCCGATCCCCAAAGGCCGGCAACGCACTTGTGCCACCTCTGGTATTACGGGTGCCCATGGGTGGAGTTATCGTTTACCATCAGACGATACGTCTGCTCGTTTGCCCCCTATCCCTTAAAAACAGTGAATTATGAACAGTGATGAACTAACAGTGAATTATAAACAATGATAAGTTACCAGTGATCTGTAAACGTTTGCGACTGAACATTACGTACATAATTGAAATGATTCTAACTGGGACTGATCCAAATAACTAGAAAAACCAGTTAATCCTTAATTATTAATGTTTCGACATTTCTGCTACTTCCCGATGGCATAAATTGTTATATTTAAATAGAACTCGATTGCTTTTATGTATATCGACCTGTTTCTATTATTCGCCCTATATACCAAATTTGTATACCTTTCCGCATATTTTTTTTTAATAGAACATAGTTGAAATTACGTGAAATATTCAACCGATAAGCAATTTATGGATTGATGTCTCTTTGCTAAAATCAAAATGTTAATTTTCGAACTAAAAATAACATAACATGTAACGATACAGATACGAATAATACAGATAACGATTACCGACTAGTATTATGTACATTCTAACTACATGTTTATTGTTACTAGGTATTGAAGTTATAAAATTACATATGATATTTTATTATTTTATTTATTCATTGACAGTTAAAATCTTGTATTCACTGACAAATCATATTTGTTTGAAAGTCGTTAAAAACTTTCAAGTTCGTGATATTTTATGCCGACTGTACCCTATTTCTTGTCTATTTGTATCATATGGAATACAACAAAAAATATTAGAAAACTAGGTCCATAATAAACACACAGTCAGGGATCAAAGGGAACTATCTAACGTGTTTACGTAATATATTTTGGGAATAACATTCCTTAGGTATACAATATATTTAATAAACTGTGTTATTTGCCTAAAAATCCACAGTAATATTATAAATTCGAAAGTAACACTGTCTGTTACACTTTCATGGCTAAGCTGCTGCATTGATTTCAATGTTTGGCATGGAGATACTTCAATCCTTGAGGAAGGATATAGGGAACAACGACTTGACTACACGGTTGGCCTAGTGGTTTCAGTGGTCGCCACACCGCTTCCTGCTGCGCCAAGTGTTGTGGGTTCAAATCCTACATGGGACAACACTTTGAGTGATCCATAAATTGTTGTTCTAAGTCTGGGTGTACTTTGTGTCCGTTTCATGTATGTTTGTAAAGATCCCCGTGTTACAGGAATGTATATTCCTAGTGCGGGAGAAGTATTTTTTTAAAAATTAAAAAGAAATAAAACTTATTACTTTAAATACAAACAGATTTTTTTACAATATTTTCTATCTCAGTTATAATAGTAACGGCAGACAATAGACAAGTGTTAGTCATATTTTACGCAAATGGTGACATAATTTCATAAATAAATTATCAATATTGTTGATTTGCAACAGTGCCACTTACGAGCTAATGTCGATCAAAGAATTCTGCGCGCGACTATAGCATACTACTCAGTAACTTCATACACTCATCACGTATCGTGTTGTACGAACACCATTGATGACTTAATATGTATAAGTTCAAAACAAACACATGATTATACACCGATGTATATCGCTGCTGGTTTTATTAACATTTTGGTATAAACTTTCTAAAGCAACATTCGCGGAAGCGGGCAGAATTGTAGTGTTTGAATTTATACTCCGGTTCTTTTTGCTACCGGTTTTGGTTTCGTTGCCATACTCGGGATGGGAGTAAAACAAGCTTGTCATCCTGCGATTAATTCTTTTAGAAATATGTCTTATGTAATGCAATCTGTATATACAGCTTGAGATTTTTTCGTTAGGTTTGTAAATATTTTTTCACACCTCCTCCACCGATTCAATACTAGAGTGTGTATGGAAACCAGACTGCTGATTAACATAATTATATTTTAAATAAATATATGTTATTGATAGATTACTCCCAGACACGGTTCAAATGATCATGTTCATCTCACAATTATTTGTCTTGCGTTGTAGTGGAACCCATAATCTTCGGTTTTACAGTCAGGTTCATTAAACAACAACTAGACCCAAAGGCTCGAATAATTATTTATAATAAGATGATTTATTCAAGATTTTATTAATCAATGTGAGGTTTGATTCCATTGCAATGTTATAGCTACAGTTCCGCTTGGTAATATATGTTTAACTAACTACCCCTCGCCTTTTTACCCGCGATTTTTGTTGTTTTTGAGGCGGAAATTGTTCTATACTTCATTGGTTTTAAGTTTGTTTTTGTGTCACTCTATATATATTTTTTTAAATAAAATAAGCATAACTTACTCTTCACTACATCAGCTATCGGTCAGTGAAAGTCTTGGCAAAATCGGTCTAGCCATTTTTGAGATTAGCCGGAACAAACAGACAAACTGACTGAAAAAGATTTAAAATAAAAAGACTTTCAATATAGGTATCGTAAATCGTATGTTAATTATAAATAACATACAGACACTTCAATTTTTTTTGTATATATCAGGTAATACAATGCTTATATTTATGATACAAAAAATACATAATTCGGTCTAATTGTAATTATTAGTTTCACAAAATGTAAAGGATTTTTTCAAATATCGAGTTTTTCATATAAATTCGAAACAAAGCTTTTATATAATTATATACTTAAACCACTTCTGCAAATTAAGTTAATTCAAGGTTTTATCTATATCCTTGTTAAGCCATAATGAGGTAAGCAAAAGTCAAGGCTATTGAAACTAATTCGGTGGTCCAATCTAATCGTTATTACCAGTCAGATCTCGTGGGGCTGATATACAGGAGTCACGAACGTCAGAAGGTTAGGTAAGTGAAGTGTGTCAGTGGACATTTAGTACACAAAATGAGAATGGTTTTATCGATATATTTTATTGATATCGATTATACTAAAATTCTTTACCAGTTACTAGTTAGGCTAAGGCGTAGGTTTTACATTTTTAGGCGCGTTAAACACTTTTTGGGTGAAAAAAAAATTATGGAACTTGCGTCATCGGCACTGAACGCTTTCCATGTACTATATCCTTATTTTCTAACGCGAATTTTATTTAAAGAGCAAAGAGGTTCATTTCAGGTGAGTTAACTGTTTGTTTATGGTTTTGAGTTTTCACTTCTGTCGGCAGTCCTCATGTCCGCTTTGTGATTTATTTTTAAATAATGCGAGTATATAGACAGTTCTTTTGTCTAAATGAAACTGTTTTTTTTTGCTGTATCCCTTATAATTTTCTGATGAATATGAGACAAGGTGTATAATATAACCTAATATAATCTCCTGACACGAGACCCGAGCTAACAGTGGGACATTCTGTATTTTTAACCAATTTAAAAAAATACATTCGTATTTCAATTACGTAATACTCATTTTTCATGTTTTTCATGAGCATTGTAAGTATTCATTCAGTTTTTGTTAAAATGTAATCTGTTACGAGTATTATAAAGTCACGAATGCAACAAGCTATAAGGAAGTACTTATGACATAATTGTAAACGGTTAACTTATTGCGGTTTTTATGCGTAAATAAAATGGAAATTTAATAAGTTTTTACAACTACTTCCCTACGTCATGGCCTTTTAATGTTAGTAGTAGAATTAGATACGCTGTCATAGATAATTTCTTTTCTTTTTTAATTTGAGGCACACTGAAGATCTACAAGGCCTATTACTTAATTTTGAGGTTTTATTCAGTCACCATTGTGGAATTTTACTGAGAAATGACTGCGTTTGTGGCGCAGTCATTTCAGGTTTGATCCCCGGGTTGGATCAAATGTATGTATGATCTGCAAATATTTGTTTCGAAGTTTGGGTGTTTTCTATGTATAATATGTATGTATTTACATAAACATGTTTATCAGTTGTCTAGTACCCATAACACAAGCTCTGTTTAGCTTGGGCCTAGATAGCGTTGTGTTTAACATGTCCGAAATATTTATTTATTTAAAGTAAAAATGCGTTAAAGATTATACGACAACAAACAGATATTTAGGTACCAAAAGCTTTTCAGTTTCTGTGTAATGACAGATATTAGTTTTTCAATTTTGCTTAGGCCAATGACGAGCGACTAGAATAATAAGTTTAGTACTGACTTAGAAGTTAATTATCTATACAAATAGATAAATATGGAGTGTTTGTTTTTAATATTAAAATAACCAATTTTTTTGTTTGTAATTAGTACTCTCGATTGTCGGCAAGGAAAACCAAAAAAAAAAGTACAAGTGAATTTAATTCTAAAGTATAACCGCTTTATACTATATATATATGTATTTATATGCGGTACATATACCAATATGATATTTTATCTTATTGTCTGACTGTCTGTTTGTTCTGGTTAATCTCTGGAACAGCTGGACCGATTTCGACGGGACTTTCACTGGCAGATAGCTGATGATATTAGGAGTAACTTAGGCTACATTTTCAGACTAGCTTCGCCCTGCGGTATTACCCGGAGTTACTGTTGTACCGCGTGTAACACCGCGGGGCTCAGTATGCATTAAAAATAAGTTTGATCAACTTGCTATCAACGGCTTCTTTCCGAGGAAAGGGGTTTTGTCTGGGGAATAATGCCACAAGCCTTGTCCAGCAGTGGGCTACTAAAGTATATTGATAACGATTAAAGTAACATAACTTAATTGTGTTCTAGTACTTACTAGTTAGTTGTACGCTAGTAATTACTAAATTAACAAACTCTTTATTATCAAAATAAGTAAGATTTTTACAATTTTAAATGATTTTTCAAACTTGCCAATATAAATCTTATTGGCAAGTTATACAATTCAAATTAGTTTGTATAGTAAAATATTTTGTTACGTTCTGATCACGTACGAAATGCAAATTTTCAGCACGATCTAGAGTATAATATTTAAAATTAAAACATAATTATGTATGTAATTATAAATAAGTATTTAGGTAACAGCGGTTGTAATTTGCTTAAGTCGTCTACATTTTAATCGAAATGCGCCGGATTTCTACTCCAATAATTTTGTTTTATGAAATTTAAATTTTTGAAACAATTCTGTAATAGAATATTGTTTACATTTGTCTATTACTAACTTCACTTTGTACGTCTTTTAACTAGAAAGAAATTAAACAATATATTTTATAAATGTTTCCATCTTGAATTGCACATTGCCAATATATTAGTTCCTAAAACGTAGTGTAAACGAAATGTTGATGACGTTTGTACTATTTGGGTTTAGTAAGTGTTAAATTAGTATTATTACTATTATTATTATTACTATTTGAGCCTAAATTTCTTAACTGTCAAATTTTGTAGTTCGCGCCAATTAAGAAAAAATGACGTTTAATTTTTTTGGCTTTTTTGTGTTACTAAGGAAAAAGTCAAAACACACACTTAGGTAGTAAAATATATAATTTTGATTTAAATTTTACTTTTACAGCGTCAATTTTATCAGTGTAATTTTAAAACTTTATTACAAACAATCAAATTTAGTTTTCTTTAATAAATATTGAAAAAATAATTTAATAACAAGAGATATTGAGTCTGTAACAATGTTAAGGTTTCGTGTACAAAAAGTTAAGTTAAGTTGTGAATGGCATATCAAATACGTATTTATTTACTTATTAGAACTAAGGAAGAACTTTAACAATTGAAATCCAGAGCCTTACTAGCCTTCTACCGAATATACTTCGAAAAATGCTGCGAATAATTGCATGATTTGATGTTTGATTCTTCCATCCTATCAGATTGTTGTTGCTGGTATAGAACCATTATATTGACTGCCTCGGTGGCACAGTGGTAGCGTATGCGACTGCTGTGCTAGAGGTCTCGGGTTCGATTCCTGAGTCGGACAAAATGTTTGTATGATCTACATATATTTGTTTCGGAGTTTGGGTGTTTTCTATGTATAATATGTATGTATTTACAAAAAAAAGTATATATGTATTAATATCAGTTGTCTAGTATCCAAACTACAAGCTCTGCTTAGTTTGGGATTAGATGGCGTTGTGTGTTAAAATGTCCGATAGTATANCAAACTACAAGCTCTGCTTAGTTTGGGATTAGATGGCGTTGTGTGTTAAAATGTCCGATAGTATATTTATTATATTATATATTATATTTATATTATTATTTCATTCGTTAAATTCATCACTAAAATATATTAAGTAATAGGTTCCTACCCAATAGCTACATAACAGGTGTTTTCCTAGACGACACTGCTCCATTCACATGGATTTAATATTTTTACAAGTATATTATACAAAGATATCCTTCATAATTTTTTTATGAATTTTAAAATGTTTTAATAACCAGTAAGAAAAAACGTCAGTAAAAGCGGTCTTTTCCTACTTTAGCTATAAAATGGTGTTAATAACCCTACTTTGTATTTCTTATTTAGATAACATTGACTTCTGGTAAAAAAACTTTAATATTTTTCATTTGTTTCGATATTAAAGCATATATTTTTATCTCTGGTAATACTTTTTGTTTGTGTCGATTTTTAATTTGGAACACTTTTTTTATTTAAATTTTATAATCTGCAAGCCTAAAAACATTATGCAGGAAGTCTTCAAAATTAAGTTCAAAATGAGATTGTATATCATTTCGTAATAGTATTCAGTACATTAAAAATACGTGTACCGAGAACAGCCTTCTTATTAACTGACTTTAATAGTTTGTTTAATATATTCTGGTAAGTAAAGATAATTTTCGGTTGAAATTATTTTTATTTTTCTCTTGTGTTTGAAACTGGGTTGATATAGGGTTAGGGTTGTCACTGTTTAAATATTGGCTTAAAAGCGTTTATATTTAATCTGCTCATTTATTAAAATTTATAAAAAAAAATGCAAAATAGAAACACATTGAACGCGACAGTTGTCCTAAAATACTATTTCAAATTGTCATGCGTAACTGAATATTATTACATAGTATTCAATCACGGATGGCCGCAATTACGCCTCTGTGGTGCAGTGGTGGCATATACGACTGCTGTGCTTGAGGTCTCGGGTTCGATTCTATGATCCGACTAAATGTTTGTATGATTTGCAAATATTTGTTTTGGAGTTTTAGTGTTTTCTATGTATAATATGTATGTATTTACAAAAAAAAAGTATATATTTATTTATATGAATTGTTTATTTCCGATAACACAAGCTCTGCTTAACTTGGGACTAGATAACGTTGTGTGTAAGATGTTCGCAATATTTATTTATTATGTTATATTTTCGTTGTAACATTACGCTATAATCCTAGTTATCAAGCCTGGCAAGAACATGACGCAAAATATTTCTTCACTTGAAGATGTAAACACAGACCGCAGTTTTAATATGAAAGTTGCGGTTCAATTTATAAAACACAGGATTAACTAACCTGACACAATGTCTGTTTACTTTCATATTTCTATTAATACAGAAAATTTAATGGTTTTACTTTAATACTTTTATTTACCGTGGCTTTACCGTGGGAGAGCCATGCCAACCGTGGGAGAGCCATGCTTCGGTATGCATGGGCCGGTTCGAGCACGGAGTGATACCACGGCCTCACAGAAAACCGGTGTGAAACGACGCTTGCGCTGTGTTTCACCGGGTGAGTGAGGATACCGGAGGCCCATACCCCAGCCCCTCTTCTCCTCCCCATCCCCCAAAGGCCGGCAACGCACGTGTGACGCCTCTGGTGTTGCAGATGTTCATGGGCGGCGATAATCGCTTACCATCAGGGGATACGACTGCTCGGTTGCCCGCGATTATATAAAAAAATAAAATAATAATCACTTGTTTGAACATTTTTGATTCGTGTTTAATTAATATTGCTCATAGCATGAAGACTTAATCGATAAATGGGTTACCCAACATTAAAACGTCAAGTAAAGTCATTATTATTATTAAAAGTAAACTCTTCAGATTTTACGTTATATTCATAAATAGTAAATATATTACACAATATCGTATTAGTTTTTGTTATTTAACATTTTTTAGATTTCTGTGTTTTTGAATTTGTCTTCGTCCGTAATAGGATAATAAGTATTAGAATATGATATAGATAAAAAACATCATTAAAAAACCATAACATGCTCGTTCATTGACTGTTAAGCTGAACCAAGCTCGCTGGGTCAGCTAGTATTATGATATATTTTGAAATATTGGTTTAGAAGCCGACCAAACAAACAAAATCAAACTGCTAAATATGTTTAATTTAACTGTGGCAACCCTACGGTCGCTGTTGCCAATGTCCGCACCACGCTTCATTACGGCGTCTAATGAAAGTCGTTGCACCGGATTCCACTGCCAACACTCATTGGGATGCAATACTAACAAGTCGACCGCGATTATTACACTACTTTTCTTGTATACAAGGAAATAATAAACATACTGTATTATGTTTGAACTCTTTAATTCAGTCTTGGTGATTTTTTAAATGCAAATTTGTAATGCATGTCTTGGCTTCAGCTGTTTCCGTGTTTTAGTAACACTAAACAGTGAGTTTCTAAAATCCTAACACACATAATTAAATTTTAGGTTCAGTAAGGGATAAAACAACTTCGCCAAAGACCCTTAGGAAGGTTTTTGTAACTTAGTATTAGTAAATCTACATACATACATACTTCACAGATAAATATTTACTTACATTTATGAGTATGGATTCAAAATGTAATGTAACATTGATGTAATATTGTAATATAGTACCTTTCACTAGTGGCTCCACCCTATTGTTATCAGTTATCGTGTTAAAGAGTAGTATATGCCCTTTCTCTAGATTTTTTTTTAAAAATATTTTCGGACATTTTAACACAACGCCATCTAGTCCTAAACTAAGCAGAGCTTGTACTATGGGTACTAGACAACTGATATTATTAAATATATATACTTTTTTTTTGTAAATATTTACATATTATATATAGGAAACATCCAAACTCCGAAACAAATATTTGTAGATCATACAAACATTTGGTCCGACCCAGGATTCGAACCCGAGACCTCATGGACAGCAGTCGCGTACGCTACTACTGCGCCATCGAGGCATTCAAGAAAGAAAGTAAAAAAATATTAAAATGTTCTTATGTGTATTTCCTTCTTTGCACGTTTTATTTTTCTTACTAAAACGAGGTCGACAGATTTCGAACGTTATCTTTAAAATTAAAAAGTTTAAATGAAGGTTATAGAGACAGCTGACCATAAATATCTGAACTTTACCTTTTTTGGCGAGTGTTGAGGTCGCTCGGTCAAAGCCCCAGAATAATCTGATGCGGAAGTTTTACCGTATATCAAGATCAGAGTACAGGTACCAGTTTACACGGAGACTGTCACCTCGTAAGGGATTTTTGTCGTTCTTAATTACCTTTGCAAGATTTCAACAATCACGGTTTGGAATCTCGAATGACTTTTAAGTAAGGTGACCTTTTGGTTCTTTATTTGGTGAAAAGCCTGATTTATAGACTCACTTTAACTTTAAAGTTAAAAAGAAATGAAAACGAAATACCAATACCACAAGAAAATATTTAAGAAACTATAACTCGACTAAGTAAAAACTTGATTAATGTTACCTTTTTTTTTACGTGTGGAAACCACCTCGGGCCTTCACCCCACCGAGGTTTGCGGCGGGGCGGTGTGTCGGAATCGAACCGACTAAAACCACTCGGTGTGCCTGCGCCTGAGAGGGGAGAGATCCGGGAACCGCTTTCTTACGCCATCCGGACCCCTCCCAGTGAATAATGTAACCTGTGTTATCTGGGCTATTAATACGTTCGAGACACATCATTCATATTAAAATCTATTCGGTAGTTTAGACACTACGGTGGAACATGCATAGACTGCCAAAAATAAAACCCATTCTTTTGGTTTCGCCGTAATCTCTTTTTTAAGTTTTTGAAGCGTTCAAAAACCAACTTCATTCGTATATCTCTGCCCACACATATGCCGGTTATCGTGGTAAAGAATCAAAGGCAAATATTCCAAAACTTTACTGAAATGATGCAGTGTTTTAGCGTAAAAACGTAATAAACAGTCAGGGTTACTTTTAGTTTATAATATTAGTATGAATATATGAAACACGATATTTTAAGAGTTAGTAATATGCCACTAGACAACACATCTATCTATTAACAGAGCTAACCTTGAAACATAAAACCACTTCGTAATTTAAGCACGAGTGGTGCACCTTACAATTATGCAATTAAATTATAACAACAGGTAACCAGATCAGTCAACTAAAAATTACTTGTTTTCGTCTGCGAGGCCAAGGATCAGTTAATCCTGTGCTCCGGGTTAATTCGCGTCAAGAGCAATCAGCGCGACATTGAGGCAGGTCGTATTAATAACTACAGTGTTAATTTAAACCGGGATACGCAGTTGGGTTTAATTCTTAAGATATATTACTTAAACTCATGGAATAAATAAATATAAATATTTTCAGACATTTTAACACACAACGCCATCTAGTCCCAAACTAAGCAGAGCTTGTACTATGGGTGCTAGACAACTGATATTAATATATATATATATACTTTTTTTTTGTAAACACATACATATTATACATAGAAAACACCCAAACTCCGAAACAAATATTTGCAGATCATACAAACATTTGGTCCGACTCAGGAATCGAGGTCTCGGAGCTCTACCACAGCAGTCGCATACGCTACCACTGCGCCACCGAGGCAGGAACAGGTAAAGACTTTAAGAATTAGATAGAAAGCTTAAGGTTTAATTTACAGAACATAGACAATTCCCGCATTAGGAATATATGTTCTGTGTAGCGGGAGTCTTTTTTGTATTTAACGAAGCCCAAAATCGAATACAAGAACAAGTAGAATAAATTATATTAATACGTAGATATAAAATAATGTCTATTATTTTGACTGCCTCTGTGGCGCAGTGGTAGCGAATGCGACTGCTGTGCAAGAGGTCTCGGGTTCGATTCCTGAGTCAGACCAAATGTTTGTATGATCTGCAAATATTTGTTTCGGAGTTTGGGTGTTTTCTATGTATAATATGTATGTATTTACAAAAAAAAGTATATAAGTATTAATATCAGTTATCTAGTACCCATAGTACAAGCTCTGCTTAGTTTGGGACTAGAGGGCGCTGTGTGTTAAAATGTCCGAAAATATATATTTATTTATAATTGATTTAAAAGCCTTTCCTATTAAGCAAAAGTTTGCAAACTTTTTAATCAATCACAAACAGTGTTACAGTCAGATAGTAATCAAATAATATTAATGACCATATAATCGTTATTATGTGACCTTTTGTAACTAGGTTTCGCCATAATGGTTGTGAACTAGATTAGTGCGCCTGACCAGTTCGAGAGCGCTTAGTGAATAAGATTAGGGGCATGGTTCGACCTTTTCAATATAAAGTTAAACAGTTACTTACTCAACAACTGTAATATGAAGTATTCACCTAGGTACACCGTTTGTTTTATCCGTTCAATCGACTTAAAAGAAAAGAAGGTTCCTAATTCGTATACATTTTTTTGAAGAAGAGGAGTCAAACGAGCAGAATCCAGCCGAAGTGCCATGCCGGCTTTTTGAGAAGGCTTTTTTGCTTTGCTTAGTATTTGTTTTGTTTGCAATTTGAAATGTCCGATATTTACAAAGCGATAACAGAATAAAGGATAAGCAAGCTGAAGTGGCAGTGGGCTGGTCACATTTGCCGAAGAACCGATAACCGTTGGAGTAAACGAGTTCTTGAGTGGAGACCGCGTCTCGGCAAACGTAGTGTAGGACGTCCACAGGCCAGGTGGAGCGATGATTTACGCAGGACAGCTGGCAGGAGCTGGATGCGAGAAGCCATAGATCGAACTAAGTGGCGTGAAATTGGAGAGGCCTATGTCCAGCAGTGGACTGCGATAAGCTGATGATGATGATGATGATGATGATGGCAGAATATTGTCTTTTTTATTAATTAGGTATATTTTAGTTTTATTTTAATTCAAATTCGAAGAAAAATATCCATACCTAGGATAAATATCGTCATCATGTTGGTGCTCTGAAGGATATGATTCTTTTTTCCCAACTACGGCGAATGAAGGGGCAATAGTTGTTGGTACTTTAAGTATGTTCTACCATAGTGCCTAAACTACTGACCCCAATATGAGGAATGAGGTGTCAATAGATTTGTTCTAATGGCACGGCTAACATAAGCTATATAAATATATTCAAAAGTTTTTTATGAAGTCGTGTAATAGCTATTTAAACTTTGGCTCGTTAAAATACCAATTACATGTTTACGAAAAAACATTACACCAAATGAATTTCAGAAAAATCTAAGGTGATGATGATATTGATCTTACGTAATATTTATTTATACGACTGTCTGAATCTTAATATTTCTAAATTAACTCCCCTAAAACGCATAACTAAAGATAATTTATTATATAATAATTACATATGTACCTCAAAAATAACTAGACCGTGACGCAAGAAATTAATGAGTCTAAAATTACCACTAACTTTTTACTTTTTATAATACTGCACTAGAAAATCATTGCCTAGAAACGCTAATAACACGCACTGGAGATTCTAGGTTGCTTAGCGTGAGATACACGTGGTACTTAGAACCTTTTAGAATCGATGGTTTAGATCCAAAATTGGGACCAAACTCTGGATCCCAGTTGCTTCGTAGGTATACTGATATTCAGATATAACTAGTTTAACTAGTAGCCGACCCCAAATCATATTGCAAAAAATAAAAGCTAGGAAAAGGTTTTTTACCAACAGTGGATATTGAATAATTTGAATTGAGTTTTCACGCATGGTGATATTTGTATTTCCAATAAATGAACTTTGTTTGTTAACATTATTTTTCATTTTTCAGTAAGTGAGTTTACACTTGAACAAAAATTAAAAATTTACCTTCAAAAAATAGTATTTGGGATCAAGCAAATAACTATTAAAATGAAAATTTTAATTATAAAAAAGAAAGTCTCAAAAAAAATTTAGTTAAACCACAGATAATACTACAAAAAAAACTGTCAACTAAGGATTTGAATTCTGAATTTTGGATAGGCGGTGTCCTTGAGGAATTATTATACCAATTATAATTAACAAATATTAATTTTAGAAATGTTAGATTTTTAAATGTAAAAACAAAAGTAACTTAGAATATATTATTAACTTCATCCGTAAATATATAACGATTTAATTTTATATCAAAATATTTCTGTATCATTGTTCAAATATTTCAATGCCATCTTGATCCGCTTAGATTGATAACTTCGCGTGTTTTTCTATCGTTTCCTGACTAGTATATTACTGACTGATTAGTATATTAATTTGTAGACTGAGACTGCTTAGCTTTAAATTAATATAATTTACTCATTTTAAACATCTTCATCAGCCACACCCTTTAATAGACATCCCCTCAGAAAAGAAGTTTTAAAATACTATATCACTCTGGCCATAAGAGTTGGTATAAGGAGTGTTATGTTTTGCCTCCTCTCTTTTTTTCTTCTGTCTTAAAACATCCAACGGTAAGATTACGTAGCCACAACGTTGCTTTGCCTGTCACCAACCCGCACTTGGCCAGCTTACGTTGATAGGAGACCCGAGCCCAGTAGTGGTACATTATGGGTTGTTGATGGCGATGATGATGATGATGAAGTGCACGGTGTATTGTAGTGCATAGCTGACTGATGAACAGAGGTGGTGACACACTTTAACCGTCGCCACGCAGATATCATTCACGAATTTTGCGTATAGTTATTGCACAATGAGCAAACCTTGAGACAATATAGAATGGCGGAATCCGAAACAATCGGCAACGCATATTCAAACTAAGTGTACAATACTATCAAGTGAAAAAAGTCACTGTTGCCTAATTTTAAGGAGTATATTGCGATATTTGTTTAAGATCTTTTGCGAACTGATTTATTAGTGGAGATTAACAATTATAATTCAAACAGTTCGTGACTACAGGATTCAATGTGTGAACGACGTATAAACCTAGTTTTTTTTAAACAAAATGTGCAAAAAGGATCTCTATGTACAGGTCTGATTTTTATTTTGCTCAATTCTTTTCAGACTTTATAGGAGATATTTTTATCTCCTATAAAGTCTGAAAAGAATTTTCGTCTGAGTATGAAAAGTATAATTGCAGTCTTTCACTTAATTTTTATAATATGCTCGCTGTTTCCCTTAATTCATTCGCGTTTGAGGTAACTGCTTCGTTTCTAAGTATGCAACTTGATATTGTATATGTACTGGAATTACAACTTTACTCAATTAATACTATATTTATTACAAAAATAATTGTTTCAACGACTAGAGTTCCGTCCAACTAGGCTACGGAAGTCTTAGAGTTTGGATTGTTTTTAAATAAACAAATATAATAGTTAATTGAACTGAAAATAATTCAGCTTTGTTGTAATAATATTTGTACATAAAACATTTAATAAAAATCGCATATACCTAATATTTAAGTATTTATATGATATGAAAAAGAATGAATAGTTTGTTTTTTTAATGCCTACCAAAATTAGTACTTCTTCTATCCTCGTTTTATTATCTACAGTGTGCAGGGAGTTTTGGAGGCGATAACGCGATCTAGCTAGGATTCATTTTTATCAAATAAAAATAATACTGGTCATCCAGGTACTGACTGTAATATGAGAAATTGCACCACCATTGACATCAGCCATATTCATCTCATTGCAGGTGTCTCAGCAAAGGATTTTCTATTGGTATGGAACTGATATTCGAAACTATATAGTTTGAAATGTTTAATAGTTTTGAGCCGACTAATGAAGCAAATTTTAAAGAGCAAGGGAAAGATAAAGAAGAAAAATTTTAAGCAAACCTTATATAACAACCCCTCTGCCAAAGGGTGATATAGTAGGACAAAACCTCCTTACTAAGGCCTATGTCCAGCATACTAAGGATTCCTTCATCCACTAACACCAACATCCTTACTAAGGACTAGTAACGGCTGATCATAAGGATGACTTAAATTTTCTCATAAATATTTGTTTACATACATTCATGCAACAACGAATATGTACTAATTTATAAAATTGAAAAGTCTATTTGTAATTTAACATTAATATCGTTTTACTAAAAACTTAGGTTAATTATGATACTTATAGAAAAAAAACAATGTTTCAGTCTATCTGTTAAGGCTAATCTATGGAACGGCTGGAAAAATTTTGACGGAATTTGCATTGGCAAATAGCTGATGTTACAAAGAGTAACTAAGGCTTCTTTTATTTAAAAAAGAAGATACAAAAGTTATTCAAAACAAAATTAAGATTAATGAAAAACGTGAATAATATCCTGTTCAAAAAGATAAGCCCGCGAGTTACAACGCGGGCGCAGCTGTTACAGAATGATAATGAATTTCGTTGTATTTAATGTAACAGATGTTTATCTAGTATATACTGAACGATGCTTTGTTGCTAATAATTAATTTCACGGTTCCGTAGACAAAAGGTATTTAGTGACTCGCCTACTTATAAAATATGAAAAGAGAACCTAGCTACCAAAAGTCGTCAATGTCTCCTTCTTCTTCTCTTGATAAAATGCCAACCAGCTAATCAGCTATTTCTGCCAATGTCAAATGTTTAAAGTCTTCAAATTTTAGGTCTTCGAGTTTTCAAGTGTTCGTCGTGATGAAAATAATGATATAAAATATAAAAAATGTAGATGCAATGAAATGGGGACCGTCTTTCAAAAAAACAAAAAACAATCTCCCGTCGTCAATAAGTTTGTATTATTTGCTTTTAAATTCTTTCTTTTTCAAAAAAGATGACAGAAAAAACAAAAGTAATAAATACTTTTATTGAAAGCCTTTTGTAAGTGCACGAATACAATTGTTATCTGGGTATCGACCATAATGAAACACGACACATTAAAGGTGTCGAAAGCCTCATTAAATAAGTAGAATGTTGTTAATTTGAAACGTAACTCGGGCAAAACAATTTAGTGTAACAAATTGTTGAAATTTAAGTCATCTAAAGCTTGAAGTGGCAGTAGGCCGTAGAACCTATAACCGTTGGGGTAAACGAGTTCTTGAGTGGAGACTGCATCTCGGCAAACGTAGTGTAGGACGTCCAAAGGCCAGGTGGAGTGATGATTTGCGCAAGACGGCTGGCAGGAGCTGGATGCGAGAGGCCGAGGATCGAACACTATGTGGCGTACATCATCAGCTTATCGCAGTCCACTGCTGGATATAGACCTCTCTAATTACACGCCATTTAGTTTGATCCTCGGCTTCTCGCACTGATATCTCCAGTTATCTACTATATAAGATTAAAATAGTATATCAAGAACTTTATCAGTAAGTGATAAAGATAGAAATCCTGTGGTGTTGTGGGTGTCCATGGGTGATGGTAATCGCTTACCATACGTCTGTTCGTTTGCCACCTATATCAGAAAAAAAAGAAAGTGGTGAAACTTACCAAAATAATAATTGTAAAACAACGAAATGGCGGACGTTTGGCGCCAAAATTTGATTAATGTGCTATTTAATATAAAATAAAAAATATTTAGAACAAAAATATCAACTAGTTAGTTATTTTTCTCGCTAAGTTATTGTCTCATACAAGGGATTATACAATTTACGTGTGAAATAAGCACCGCATTGTTTCATGTTTGACTTCTATTTATCCATTTCGTTGTTATTATTATACATTAATAATTTTTTGTATGTGAAATAAAGCCAACTATGAATTATATTTGTTTGGGCAATATAACTTCTTCACGGTGTAGAAAAAATAAAAATTGAGATTAATTGTTTTTCCTTTATACACAACAACAAGTATTACCTATTTGAATAATAACCCTACAGATAACTTTGGATTTCATAACTAAAATATTAACATTAACATATCATCTTTTGCTAATTTAAAAACAAATTATTAAATTTTTAATTACTTCCGTTTTTTGTAGAAAAATTAGGTAACTTTTTTCATATTATACAAGCCTAAGTGTAATTATTATTATTGCATTCAAAATTATTTATTTTATAATTAATGAAAGAAAAGATATAAGTACACATATACTCTTTAAAAATATTCAATTAATTTTCTTAGCTAAAATTTCTATTCATTGTTTTTATAAAAAAAAAATAACCGACTTCAAATAAGAATGAGGTTCTAAATTCGTCGGAATACTTAACATTCATGCATTCATCCTTACATTAATACAATTCATTTATCAGCATAATAGTTTTCTACCGCAAGTTGCCCGGTTGTTTAATGAGCTAAGCCATTTTGAACGCATTGATTTATTCTATAGTAGCAAAACTAATATCAAAAGCCTTATGTCTCCTGAACCAGATATATTGTGCTAGTAATCTATATTCTGCTATATTTTATAGTTGATTACATTATATTTTGCAGCACTGTCTTCTTTCTACACGCAGAAGCTTTTAATTGGCACATAGAGAAGCAATATTATATGTATATTCCTGTATGTATATATAATGGCTGTAAGCTTCCCGAATAAAATAAAATCAAGAAAATAACTTGTCTTAAATCGCAAGGTCACTTGAATTAAGTGAATAGGACAAAATTATACCATTGAGTGTGCTAAAATATGAGTAACCAGAAATACAAGCGTGTTTCTGGTTGTGTGTGTTGGGTGAATGTAACATTGTGTGTTGTTTTACACACAGCACACAAGCAAATATGAGAAAAAATACCTTGTTTAATTATTTATTTAATGACAAGAGTTTTCTCAATCAACATTATATCACACAATCAAAATAGTACTCAGCAGTTACACAAAGAGTTTTATCGGGACAGTTGTAAAATACCTAAGCATTTTTATGGAATGTCTTCAATTTCCCACACTGCCTTCATCGTGAACACACCACATTCCACTAGCGATATATTTACTAACTTTTTTCGTAACACTTAGTTAAAACATAGGTATTTAATTTGGTTATAATTAAAATGCATTGCAATGGATATCAGAACACCCTCCATCGTAAAAATGATACACATGCATGCGTAATCAATTTTAGTTCGAAGACCATTTTTGAGGAAAATATTTGAAAAGAGAATAGAAAAATAAAAATACCGTGGGAGAGCCACGCTTCGGCACAAACGGGCCGGCTAGGTCGGAGTGATACCGAGGCATCATAGAAAACCGGTGTGAAACAGCGCTTGCGCTGTGTTTCACCGAGTGAGTGAAGATACCGGAGGTCCATATCTCAACCCCTCCGCCATCCCTCTCCTCATCTCCCACCGCATTTCCAAAAGGCCGGCGACGCTCAACGGCTCTGGTGAAGCGGGTGTTCATGGGCGGCGGTAATCGCTTACCATCAGGCTAAACGTCTGTTCGTTTGGCCACTATAACATAAAAAAGAGATGTCTAATTTTGTCGTGTAATGAAAAATCTAATTTAAAATACAGTAAGGCACTAATTGAAAAATTATTGAAACAATAGAAATTGACAGGGGGTAGAATTATATTGATCATACCTTTTTTTTTGTGCGCTAATCCTCTCGGATACCACCGACCATTGGTTGTGTCGGACCCGAACCGACTAAAAACCGCACACCATCTCTGTTACTAGAAGCCGGGGAGCCAGGTGTACCCTCGGAAGGAGATCCCTGTAGTAAATCTTTGATTTTTTAGACATAAAGATATAATATCTAGACTGTCTATCCTATTCTGTATCCTATGTCAGTCCTATTCCTTTTCATCCTTTGTTATTGTTATAATATTTTATAAAAAACTCGTGCACTTTTTCTCCATGAAATAAATTTCGACATTGACAAATTTGACATTATTAAAAGCCACTTGATCTGCTATTATTTATTATGATACTAATTTCAAAACACATTTCGCAATTCAGAGCATCCATCCGTCTAACTAATATATTAATCATCCATCCTCTGGTTTATAGAACCATCAAAACTATTACCAAGATAATTCATTCACTTTGATATGAATGTGTCGTAATTAATGCTTAGATTTATATTGAGTAGTCATTAATACGTATTAAAACTGATTCACTTATCTGGTTGCGAAAGTATTGCACCATTAAGTTCAACATACTACATCTTCGTTTTGAATTAAACGCTTAATAGAAGTGTTACTGTAATCCATTTGAAACGGATGGTAAAATTAGCATCAGGGCCAATTCGTGATTGTCAGATCAAGTTTAAACATCACTTCTATAATTCACTGGGTGCAGACTGATTGTCTGATGGTAAGCGATTACTGCCACTGTGGACACTCGCAACACCGGTTGCCGGTCTTTTAAAAAGGAGTACGTGACTTGAAACATTTTGGCAGTCGACGATTCGAGTCGCTCTTTGTTGGATACAGTCTAGAGGTACTGGGTACTGAGTTGCCCCTGTCCAAAAATGAGAATAGTAGGTATTCCATATCAGGCCAAGCCTGCGCCTTATAAAGCAGAAGGCGGTCGGTCGTAGTGAAATATAGTCTCGATTTATTGGAATCTTTTTCTTTTCATCCAAATTTATTCTTGACCAATTTGGCTTTACCCTCCAAATAGCCTCGAAGCTGTTCTTCACTCGATAGACACCAAGTATTCAAATATTTTCTGCGGCAGATAAGGGAGTGTCTTCAAACCAAGGGATACGACCAACGGCAGTTTTTAAGCGATGAATGTGCAAGCTTGTGTTTTTGTGAGGTTACATCGGACTAAATGAAGTCTACCCCAATTTGAAACCTTTTCCAGAGAGGTCTCAATTTCAGACACAAATTCATTTCGGGTCTCAATGACGTTTTCCAGAGAAATATTGAGTGTAGGGAGCATCACCCGTGCTGTCATCCGCATAACAATGAATGCCGCTAATTTGCAATATGCCATTGATATGGAGGAGGAACAAAGTACACGCACACAGCGTTGGTGTCCCACCAGCATTCACAGATAAGGAGTCGGAGCACTCACCGTTGACTACGACCTTAATGCTTCTATCTGCTTAAGAGCTAGTGACTCATTCACATAATTCAGGGAGGACCGTAGCAAGAGAGTTTCGAAAGAATTACCTTGTGCTAAACCCGATCGAAGTCTTTCGCTATGCCAAACTATTTGCCATGGCTTCCCCTTAGTCTAAATTGCTAGTGCCAAGCGATGTATCAGATATACCAGAAGATCAGCAGCTGATCGACCCCTACGAAAGTCGATGTATGATGTAATTGTGAAAAATACCAACTACTCTAGGCAACTCCCCACGCATATGAACCTGACCTTTCATATGAGTATTTTAGATATATTTACGTACTTATTTTAAAGTAAACTCGCCTCTATTACCTTATAAAATAGCGTGTTTACAATAATATGTTTAGATCATAACTTCAGTGCTAACGAGTTTTTGTTTCGTTTGTAAGGTAATTCATTTGACGCCTTGTGAATGGTATTGTAACGGGTTAAGTGTGAAAGCTCGCTTATTGTTACGAAATTGTGCGTTTTCACACACATTTGTGTTGAATAATATATCTTTACAATGTGTATTTATTAAAATGTTGAGCCCTAGGCTGTCACCTGTGGTTGTTGTTGTAATGATATAACTACCGCGGGTGACGCTCCGGAGCGAAATATCAGCCAGTGCAAGTCCTGTCAAAAGTGGTCTAGACGTTCTACAAATTAGTCGGAACCAACAGACAGACAAAAATTGTAAAAAATGTAAGTAAAAAAGTGTAATTACAAACATAATCAATTTTATTCATTTTATTTGTATAGCTTTAAGAATTAGCATTTGAAATGTTTGGATAACACTCTATTTAAACACTGAGTCTTGAAGTTTATTAGATTAATATCATGTTAATTGTATTGGGAAAAGAAATTTGCTTATGTAACTTGTTACATAAGGATGTTAACATATCGCATTATTTGCTTTGAGCCTTCTCTTAGTGTGCTTCTCAATGCAGCGCTAATTTGTACTACTAAAAATTCTGGGAACATTATTATTCTTTCGATAGTTTGTTTATTTCGTTTTCTATTAGATTAAATTACAAGTGACAGTCAATTTATTGAATGAATCTATACTACCATAACCACACTAGTGATATACATACACACACATACATTACATTATATGCAATATAAGTATGTCTATCAGTAGACATAGATATGATAGACATACGACATGACGAGCAGACGTATCGCCTGATGGTAAGCGATTACCGCCGCCTGTGGACACCCGCAAAACCTTAGGCGTCACAAGTGTGTGGCCGGCCTTTAGGAGATGAGAAAGGTGGATGTAAGAGGATGAGCCTCCTGTCACTGACGGTAAAACACAGCGCAAGCGCTGTTTCACGCCGGTTTTCTGTCATTTCTGTTGTATCACTCCCGTCGAGCTGGCTCGTCCGTGCCGAGGCGTGGTTCTCCCACGGTAAATATTCAATTTTTTCATCTCTTTATAGTTTTCAATTTATCTTTGTTGCTATCGAATATGTGATAATACGGTTATTGAAGCTGCAAAGTATCAGTGAATCATTTTCCCATAGATAATACTTATATTTCTTTATTAGTACGTCCGTTACTCTAATACTGATGTTATTATAAAAGAATGTCTTATAATTGTATGAAAACAATTCATTATATATTTAGAAATAAGTACAAAGTGAATACACAATTTGACTTATTCTGTAAATCACGAAACTGTATTGTAAAAGTACGAAAAGTAAAGCAAACATTATAGTAAACTATTTTTTTTAAATATTTTGGCTTTATAACAAAACGCCATCTAGCTTCAACTAAACTAAAACTAACTACTATGATAGCTAGATTGATATTCGATCGTTTGGGTGTTATTTGTGTTCATTTCATGTACATTATGTTTGTACAATCTCCCGCGACACAGGATTCATTCTTAGTGCGAGAGTTGTGATAAAAATGTAACTTATAAATTCAGTTTTATTGTTATTACTGAAGCTTCAATAAATGAATAATCTTGTATCTAGTTTTAGAAGCGTAAGCTAAAGGTCCAAGTTTAATAATCCATTAGTCGATATGTTTTGTTACATATTCCGTAACACAGAAAAGTAGTAAGGGAATTAACAATATTAATTACTAACTAAAGCTATAAAAAAGTATTTTATGAATGGATTTGAAAAATATAGAACGAATGCTGGATATATGCTCTGATATATATGTATGAACATAATGCGATCTTATCATTTCTTAGACTTGATATTTTTAACCTCCTTTTTATATGTCTTTAAACAATTATTATACATAATATCTGCCTCATAGGAAGAGTTTATATACCGTGGGAGAGCCACGCTTCGGCATGAATGGGCCGGCTCGACCGGAGTGATACCACGGCCTCACAGAAAACCGGTGTGAAACAGCGCTTACGCTGTGTTTCATCGAGTGAGTGAGGATACCGGAGGCCCATACCCCAATCCAACGCCCCCTATCCCCCTCACCATCCCCTTTCCCCCCAGGCCGCCATAGTGTGGGTCACCATGCTGCATTGTTCTTTTTTGCATTGAGGATGGTGACCACCACTCTTGGATTCTGCTCATGCTTTCCATCAGGCAGGGCAGAGTTATTTTGGCAGCTTAAATATAAAAAAAAAAAAAGTTTATCATTACAAATACTTTCTTCTAATAACACTGACCTATGTATTACATGTTCAACGCAGGTTACAGAATACAGCAACTAGAGTAGAGCGCTTACGTCACGCGTTTTCTTCTTACTTTCGATTTTGTTCGCGACCATGCGCCTGCGCACGCGACTTGCAAAGATCCAAGTGGAAATAAACGTTTCGTAGATAACTTTATAAGTCATTGAACTAATTCACAATGGAATGATAGATAAGTGTAATGGTGTTTTAATTAGAAAGTTTTTCTGGATAATGGTTGTGATAAATCGTACAGGAAATTTGTTGTTTTGTTGTTGCAATTTGTCTTTTGTGATTCAAAGACAAATTGCTGTTGTTGATTTACGAGTAGATCATTATATTTTTAAGTCAAATTGGGTTTGTTTGACGAACATCGACAGTTTGGTTTATCAATTAGAATTGTTGTAAACGACATTGAAGGTCGGTTACGTTGTTTGTAATTCAACCTTCCTAAGTTTTACCCAAAGTCAAAAGGGTTATAGTTTTGGCAGTCTATAAATAAATAAATAAATATTTTCGAACATCTAACACACAACGCCATCTAGTCCCAAACTAAGCGGAGCTCGTATTATGGGTACTAGAGAACTGATATGAATACGTAAATACTTTTGTTTTTTTTTGGTAAATACATACATATTATAGATAGAAAACATCCAAACTCCGAAACAAATATTTGCAGATCTTACAAACACTTGGTCCGACCCAGGATTCGAACCCAAGACCTCATGGACAGCAGGCGTGTAAGCTACCACTACGCCACCGAGGCAGTTGTATGTATGTTCCACCGTAGCGTCTAAACTAGTGAATCAATTTAAGCGAATGAGGGGTCAATAGATTCGTAATAATGACCCAGGTGACATAGGATATGTAAATTTTATCAGAAGTTATTACGTAATCAGGTTAAAGTTTGAAATTGGTAGCCTATTGTGATCCTTCTGCACCATTGTCTATTGTTGCATTGTTGCCTGCCTCGTTGACGTAGTGGTAGTGCACGCGACTGATGTGCTTGAGGTCTCGGGTTCGATTCCCGGGTCGAACCAAATCTTTGTATGACCTACAAATATTTGTTTCGGAGTTTGGGTGTTTTTTATGTATAATATGTATGTATTTACAAAATATATATTTTATATACGTATTTATATCAGTTGTCTAATACCCATAAAATAGGCTCTGTTTAGCTTGGGACAAGAAAGCGTTGTGTAAGATGTCCGCAATATTTATGTATTTATTATTGTCCAGGGACGTGATCACTGACCAACGAAACACGCCAGCACGAATGCTATCATTTAAGGTGTTATCTATTACAGACAATATGTTTATGTACCAGACATTCAAATGATTTATTCCGACATCAAAACTCGAACTGACAGAACAGCGGGCATTGTCTGTGTTTGATCTTGACTCAACTATTTATCACCTTTAAATAATAACCAAAAAAATACACACAAGATCATTGATCCCACTTAATATATGCTGTATAAAAAACGTGAGAATTATCTTCAAAGCTATACTAATAATCTAACATTACTTTTAAACGACCAATTCTTAGATATTTACTTATTTATTTTTATTTTATTTATTTGTCTTTATTATATACACATAGTAAGAAACTGCACAACAGGAAAAGTCACAAAGTATGTATAACAATTGGCGGTCTTATCGCTCTCGGCGATTTCTTCCAGACAACCATAACACGGATATGAGTGTTACAAAAATATATAATCTGAATTGTGGAAACGGCTCCAAAAGTTTTCATTACATTTAGCTAGGATTCATTTTTTGGAAATTTAAGAAAAAAAATACCGAGCAAAGCTCAATCATCTACAAACTCTTTATAATATTGTAATACTATAAAGAGTTTGTTTATTTAGTTACTCGCGTGAATCTCAGGAATTGCTACTTTAAATTAGAAAACTTTATTAGTGTTAGATAGCCAATGTAACGAGGAACGCGATAAGCTATATAGCTATATAACATTACGATAATACTAATAAAAGGCGAGCATCAAAGGTAAATGTAGTGAAAATGGAACATCTCTGGAACGAATGGGAAGCCTTTTGAGACACGAAAGTCAGTTAGTATAATACAAGCATACATACTATTTTCTGATCCGTTTTGTGTAAAGTTTGCCATTAAAGTACTTGATTAAAAGTATCTATTTTTAATGCCAACCCATTAGGACAGCGTGATTTAGTAAACCTCCTTACTGTATTAGCAAATACAGTACTCAGCCAAGACTGAGTTTTTTTAAATATTGTATACGTGAAAACGCTTAATGTCATTCAACTTCGACGTCAGGGGTCACCGGTACGATTCTAGTTCACTGTAAACATTTGTTTTGTCTGTTTGCGTTGTTATGACTTTGTATTTGAATTATACATTATTGTGTAGGTATTTATTTACAAGAGCTGTAAAAGTGAAATAGACCTAGAGTTTCACAAAGTTTTTTTTTATGAAATATAGGGCAAACGAGCAGATGGACAACTATAAAGTGGTACCGGCCTTTAGAGGAAGGGGGAAGGGGTTAAGGTAATGGGCCTTCGGGATCTTCACTCACTCGGTGAAACTCAGTGCAGGCGCTGTTTCACATCGGTTTTGTGTGTGGCCGTGGTATCACTCTGGTGGAGCCGGCTCATTCATGCCGACGCGTGGTTAGCCCACGGTAGAAATATGTTGAATCTGATTAATTAATAAAGACAGATTTGTCGGGGCAAGAGCTTTTTTATGGAATCGCGGGCAAACGAGCAGACGTATCGCATGATGATAAGCGATTACCGCCGCCCATGGACATCTGCAACACCAGAGGCGTCACAAGTGCGTTGTTTTTGGGGGATGCGGAGGAGAATGGGGATGGTAATAGGGGGCTGGGGTTCTCCTGTTTATAAAGTTTTATTACCGAGTAGTAACGTGCAAATTAGGATGGCAGAGTACGGTTACCAACAAAAAATACGGAATTTTAACAACGTCTTTTAAATTTTTTATGGACCGTGTTTTCACAAGATGTATTACTACTAATTCAAAATAACTATTTTAACGAAAGAAGAATACGATAGCTCGGTCCAAGTAACGAAAGCTTCCCGACCCTTAAATACATGTTAATGTGGTTTGTAAAGTGTATGATAAATCTCGGATACTTAAAATATATTTGCAAATGTACTTAGTACTACAATATGAAAAACAATTCGTGTTTTAATTTAAGTTGTTATTTCCACCTTTTAGTTTATATTAGCATACATTATACATTATATATACGATCAATGATTTAGTCTGAACAATGGTTTAAACGAAAAAAGAAACAAAGTATTTCATTTGAACGTTCACGCATTGTTTTCGAGATACCTTTTCTTACCTGTACATCACTAATTTACATAAATAAGGTTATAAAATTGTATATCAAGTTGAAATGTGATTTCCAAGTACACCGAAGCATAAGTAGGTATATCCTAATCTATAATTATAAATGTGAATGTAAGTTGGGAATGGGTGAACCACGCTTCGGCATGGCACGATACCACGGCCCCACAGAAAAAGGGTGTGAAACAGCGCTTCCGCTGTGTTGACTGAGTGAGTGAGGACACCGGACGCCCATATACTCAACCCCTTCCCTATTTCCCACCCACTCCCCAAAGGACTTGCACTTGCGGAGGTAAACGCTTACCATCAGGCGTAACAATTCCATAAAAAAATAGTTTGTTGCACTTTCACACGAAATCCACTAAACCGATCATCTTTAAACTTTGTACACATATATATTCTCGAAGGTAGCATAGGATACTTTTTAATAAATGCGAGCGAAGCGGCTTGCCAAAGCTAGTCTGTGTATAAAGATATGAAAAATATAACATAGAATAATTTTAAATATTTACTCGTAAAGTTTTTTATTCCTTTAATTACCTATTAATGTTACGAAAGTAATTAAAATTACGTTTTATTTCTTGAAAAGGGACCTCATGGGGTCTTAACCTGTTTAGATATCGCTAAAATAAACACATAAGTTAAACGGTATGTTTAAGAAATACGACTACCATTTACAAATGCTTTCATCCTAATATGACGACAAAACTTCATTAATACACCACTGCAGTATCTACTCATTTCTTTTTATATATAAAAAGGCCTAAATCAATATGAAGTTGCCAGCAAAATCTTTCTATTACTCAAAAGCCCATACGCTCTTTTAAAACTAAATAGGTCTAATTAGTACTGTTAAGGTACGTTCCGAACCATGTCACACTTTCACTTATTCTTACTATACTTAAACCTATTATGTTAGCAATTATCTGACGATGCATTATCGGTTACTAGATATTTAATAAGCGAGTTTATCATCTAATAGTCGCGTGTTTAGACCTTATAACATTAAAATATTAGAGTAAATCTTAACTTAATGGGTACTTTATAAGAATATTGCATTCCAATAGTAGTATATTTAGTAGTTTATTATTCAACGAAACCGGTTATTAACGTAAATTGAAATCGTATACTTCATTTTCTAATTACTGTGAGTTCTTACAAATGAAATGCCATTTGAAATGTAGTCACGAGTGTGTACATTGAGTTCACTAGCCCAACTCCGTAAAAAATTTTGGTACTATATAGCCTTTGTCACCCGGGTCATTATTACGAATCTATTGACACTTTATTTATTAAAATCGGTTCAATAGTTTAGACGTAACAGTGAACGTACGAACATGCGAGAACTATTACCCTTCGTTTTGGCTTCACCGTAGTCTTGTAAATAAAAGTAAAGTAAATAGTTAAATAAATAATTCTTTTATAACATACAGTTTTTGTTTTGAAAAATAAAAACTATGCAACTATGAAAGTAGAGTACAAAGTTTTCGAGATTGACACAGTTAATGATTTAGAAGTCAATTGTAGAATTATTATTTTGAACTTCCGATATTTACTTGATGAAAAGTAACTAAAAATCACCAATTCCTGTTTTCCTATGAGGTCATAGTATGGTTAAAGATCCTTAAAGACATTGTCAACAGGACAAAACCACTGCAAAGAGTTTTCCTTAAACTTAAAACACACTTACCAGACATGTATCTGCAAGCGTGGTACTGTAGTTCAAAAGATCTTTTCTAAGGAAAGTTTGACATCCAGCAGATAATCACGATGATTAAAGATACTACTGTAAATTTGTTAAATAGATTTCAGCACGAAATGGCCGGTCTACCTAAAATGACAGCATTCGAGCTGCCATAGTGTGGGTCACCATCCTGCATTGTTAAATTGTCTGCATTCGCAATGAGCATGGTGAACAACACTCTTAGATTCTGCTTATACTTTCCACCAGGCAGAGTGTAGTCACTTTGGCAAGCCCATGCATAAAAAAAGATCTTGGTCTAACTGGCCCTGGCTTTAGTGCCCAAACACTTAAGCTAGCTAGCTTTTCTACTACCAAAGTTTGTGATTTTTAAATAAAAATATTCGTTTAGAAGTAATTTCGTGATAAAACGCCGTTGCATACTAAAGAATATTAGTATTATAATATCAAAATCAAATCAACAACACTGTTTGTTCGCATATGCACCAAGTAACTCAAACCGGTACCGGCTATAGTTGACCCATATAACAGATATAACGAAACAGTACTAAACAATTTTATAAAACTATACACCTGAGTATGTTCGAGTACAAAATGTTTAGAATGTAATTATTAAAATATGTGTGAAATATTCAGAATATTTTTTGGTTAGGGCTTTCGAAAAATTTTGGGGACATTTATGTATCTACCATAATATACGTAGTATAGTATTGAGCTATCCGAATGTCTATATTTTTTAATGCCCTAACCCTGTGTTTGAGGGGTGAGAGTTGTTTAACTACTCCTCCTATTTATGTATGTATTTAAAGTTTCGTAACATTACCGGCCCTTCTGTTATGTGTTCCGAAGTGAAATACGAGAAAGCATTCGATGACTTTATATTTCATATTAAGTCTCCATGTGTACAAGTTGTCACATTCCCAGAATAATGATTGATCATGTCCTCGTAAAAATATGATAAATTATTCAGGGCGGACAAGGTGTAGTATTGTTTAATGAAATGTGTGCGGTATTGCAAAGGCAGTGTTTATGTGGACAAGACTGACAAGGGTACTAGGCTGTAAAGGAAGCGGCCAGAATATTAGTAAAGCCTTTTAAAGCAACTGCAGTTCAACTACAGAAGTTAACGAATAGGCCAATTTAATCTTCAAGCCACTAGTTATAACGTTTATAATGCATTGGTTTCTAATATTCAGAAGGTATTTGATGTGTAACATGTAACATGGCGTCATTAATTGTAATTTCATTCATTTCGACTACACGGTTGGCCTAGTGGTTTCAGTGGTCGCCATACCGCTTCCTACTGTGCCAAGTGTTGTGAGTTCAAATCCTACATGAGACAATACTTTGTGTGATCCATAAATTGTTGTTCTAAGTCTGGGTGTACTTTGTGTCCGTTTCATGTATGTTTGTAAAGATCACCGTGACACAGGAATGTATATTCCTAATGCGGGAGTTGTCTTTTTAAAATAAAAAAATAAATAAAAAATAATGACAATGAATAAATGGCACAATGTTCAATCAAACCCCGTAAAAAGATAAAATGGAAAGTGAACTATAACTGCACACATCATTAAATTAATTGTAAACGTCTCTATTAAAGGTGCTGATGTAAGCATGTTTTAAAAATCGTTACAAGTAAGCTTCTAAATGAATACAGCAGAAAATATTCGATTGTATGGTCTAGAGATTCGAATACATCTTTAATTGACTAAAAAAACAGTTATAGAATTTACGTTACGTTATAGTAACTATGTTCTAATGTCACAAATTTTCATCTCATAATTGTAACGTTCCCAATACATATTTATTTTGTACATGCATTTTAGTTTGATAATGTATTAAAGAGTTAATAGACTAAAGCATACATAACTTATTGAGTGTTTAATGTAATAAGATATGCGTTGTACATCAACTGAAATGATAATGTGACTACACGGTTGACCTAGTGGTTTCAGTGGTCGCCTCACCACTTCCTACTGCGCCAAGTGTTGTGGGTTCAAATCCTACATGGGACAACACTTTGTGTGATCCATAAATTGTTGTTATAAGTCTGGGTGTACTTTGTGTCCTTTTCATGTTTGTAAAGATCCCCGCGACACAGAAATGTATATTCCTAATAAGGGAGATGTCTACAAAAAAAAAAAATGGCAGCAGGACGTAACCAGTCAAACGAACTGTTGCGATACCGACCTGCAATCTTAACCAAGTTGCATTCTACAAACGTAAATGTTAATCAAAAACTTACAAATGAATAGGAATAACGTCTCTCAACGCTAACTCAGGTGGTCGATTCGAGGCGTTAGCAGTTGTAAAAAGAAACGGGAAATATTTGAACTTAGGTATAGAGTCTGAATAAAATTGCTGGATTTGATGGACACGTGTACTTTAGCTAAAGATTGTATCTATAGACTGGATTAGAACTTATGAGTGACATGAGTAAAATGTGTGCATTCGTTAATGTTTGCAGGCGATCGCGAGATCTTACATTGAATTCATATATATTTAGTCAAATGTAATCGTAAATAGCTTTTGTATATAAGTATATAACTAAAATATTTTATTAGTGTATTAGTTTTTCATATATCAAATCCTTTTCTAATCAAATCTTAATCATTTTGATATCGTCTGTACTAACTAATAAGTAAGTAAACGTAACGGACCGTATTACACTTTAGTCCGGTTTATTACATAAAAATTACGTAAAACATGGGCACACGAGCCGTGGCCGGACGCGCCTGCGCACGTTTTTCATTCAACTGCTGTCCACGTGACTATATCTCGTAGAATGCCACTATTATATTTATCTTAGTAACGATGAACGTTCACTTTATCAGAACTAGTAATAATATAAATTTGAAAGTTACTCAGTCTATATGTATTACGCTTTCGAGAATAAACCGCTGTACCGATACCAATGAAATTTCGCGTGGAGTTACTTTGATTGTTAAGGCAAGACATAAGTTAGGTACTTTTGAACGCAATTAACCGACATTCACACAAGCAATTCACGCGGGAAATACTACTAACACAGAGTTAGGTTAGACAGGGCCAAGGATAGGTTCTTCTATTAATTATGCAAGTATTTTTAACTGCCCATACCAATTGTTATTTAATGTTTTCGTTCCAAATTATAAGCGAGTACTTAAATTATTTTCGAGGCACTTTACAGTGTAATGTTGTTGTTCTTGTCGTTCATTCAGTTAGAAGTTTCTTCCAACTTTGATAAAGTTCTCAACAGAAGATTTACAGTACGGATTAGGCTGAAAATCATTGTGAGCTGAAATCATCATCCTAATTTCAGGCATAACATTGCTAATGTTATTTATAAATCTTTCAAGATTCAAGATGACCGCTTTGAAGGACATTGTAAATATAACAATTGACATTAAAACTTAATAACATGTATAGTAAAACGAAATATTTATAACAATTTTTGCTTCAACTTTCTTAATTAAGACTTAATATCTATTATATATATATAAGTATATTTAGATATTAGGATTCAATATATATAGGATATTTGAAGCATATTGTATAATGATCACCATGACAAGGATGCGCTCAGCAATCAAGTTCTATTAGAAACAACCCATTATGATATAACAAATTATCAAATACGATATATATACATCCATTAATAGCTTTACCTTGAAAGATATCTTATATGAATATTCCAATCCATGTACAGATTCTTCTGATTAGTTCTTAAGGATTCATTTAGTCTGTAATATATACTTTTTTTCCATTAACTTAACTATTATTGCTCTTAGCAATATTTCAGTACATAATATTCATATTTATTAAACGAGAGCTTCGAAAATCCATCTCTCCTTGTACCATTTCTTTCTTGTAGCATTTGCAGCACACGAAAATTTTATTATAACCTATTTCGACTCATAATGTAGAACAATTGCCAGTGAATGCTTGGTAGCTATGGAATTACAATTGTGCTCCGATCACCGGTAATACACCAGTTATTAGTTATAATTTCAGTACATTTCCATTATGCATGATAATTTTGTGTTGTGGCTTATGACCAATGGTCACATTAAACTCAATCATTTGCATGTAATGGCTACCTTGAATGGATGTTAAATGAGGGCAAATTAGTTTTTATACTGCTCACACATTGTAAAAGTGGAACTTAGTTAAGCCTTTGATACAGTTACATATTAGAGTAAATCAAATATATTAGGCCTTTGAATTATTCAACGATCGAAAATTTGATTTTTAATGTTATTATTAAGGACTTTGTTTGAAATGGTTGAATACTGTACTAAGTTTACATTGAAATTTTGTAGGGGTATTGTAAGGTTAATAGTGCCATACACTTTCATGAACAGAATTAGGTCAGGGAGTTTTACCACCCTTAGACAAGTCGTTTCAAAACCAAAAATTTTAAAATCTCTAGTTTTGTATAGAATCTAAATTCTAATGTCAGTTTAAGGCCGTCGGAAGCTTAGTTTGAACCCAACTATTAAGTCTGTGGCAACGGATAGCTGCAACTCCTAGTGCAATTAGAGTATTGCAAGTTAGCGTTTCACACAGTGAAATAGAGCAATTATTGGCCTGATCGGACTCCTTGCAACATTTCTTAAATCTATATTTTTTTTCTCTGCCTCAAGCACAAAAAAAAACTACTATTATCTGGAATTACTAAAACAAAACCCTATTATATCATTACTAGCCTTTTACAGTCAATTATTGGATATAAGTCTCTTCGAACGAACGAACAACGAACAAAAAAAATTATACAAGTATTCATGTCAGCTGTCTAGTACCTATAACACAAGCTCTGCTTAGCTGGGGACTAGATGTCGTTGTGTGTTAGATGTCCGGAATATTTGTTAATTTATTTATATCAAGAGCAAAGTATTTTCACGTTTATATACATAAGAATGTATGCAACTTCTGTCCTTAATCTTGCAGGAGAGAATCTTTCCACCTCCATATCTCTCTCATCTCAAGAAACATAATTGTGTGTGACTTGTATCTGTACTTTTCTTTTCTGTGCGGGAATCCTCAAAATCGGAAGCCGCACGCCGTCTTGGGTACTATAAGCCGGGAAACCGGGTGCACCCAAGAGAGAAAGATCCTGTTACTCCGAGGTACCTCAAAAATATTTTTCCTATTTAAGTTCACCACTTACTTTGTACTTTAAAATATCAGAAGTTATTTTAACTAATCTTATCTCTGCCTCACAAGTAATAAAGGAATCTCTATTTTTATAATGTAAAGCAAATATTAGCTATTATAACGTTATTATGCAATGTTTTATCTGAGGTCTGAACAGAGTACAATGTAGCTGATATATTTATTGTGATGGATGTTACAATGAAATTGTTTCAATCACGTGAACTAAGATTAACATGATTAATTCTTGATTAAAATGATTAGTGCTATTGATAAACTATGAGAAACATATAGAAATTAAATGAATAGGAGTTAAAAAAAACTAATTATCAACACGCACGTGTAGCGTTTCGAAATCATGTGACTCAATAAAAAAAATTGGAGTGTCTGTTTGTAATATTAAAATAACCGTTTCTTAATTAATGCATATGTTTACACGGTACATATACCAAAATATTTTTCTTTGACAATTCGTGTGTGCCTGTCGGATAAAATCCGGCTAATCTCTGGAACGGCTGGACCGATTTTGACGGGACTTTCACTGGCAGATAGCTGATGTAATTAAGGAGGAACTTAGTCTACTTTTTTTGACTAGCTTTGCCTTGCGGTGTTACCCGCGGTTGTAAAAGTACAACAAACACTGCGGGACTCGCCTTGTAGGTAAATAAACATTTCACGTAATGCATTAGAAAGTATTTATTACAAATACATTGTGTTTTTTAAAAGAAAATTCCCTCTTTGGGAGTATATATCTTGAGTCGCGAGGGATTTTACAAACATACATGAAACTGGCACAAAGAACATTCAGACTCAGAACAACAATTTGTGGATAACACAAAGTGCATTGCCGGCCTTTTGGGATAGGGATGGGGAGGGGGATGGGGTAATGGTTGGGGTATGGGCCTACGGTATCCTCACTCACAACACACACCACACACTCAACACAGCACAAGCGTTATTTCACACCGGTTTTCTGTGAGCCCGTGGTGTCACTTCGGTTGAGCTATGCATGCGGAAGCGAAGCTCTCTCACGGTAAAACCCTGTTACGTTCCTCCCCGTCCAAACTGTCTTGGTGACCGGGACGGCTCCGTGGCAATCGTTGACTCCATTTGTTGTTAGCAAAGCAACTAACTCCTTTGATTAACATATTACCAATACGTGTTTTGGAAGATTGTTAGGTAATTGCTTTAGTAAAAATTACATAGAACGTTATTTGCTTTTATTTATTTTAATGATATAAAATAAATGTTTAGGTATAATATAGTTAATATATGAAATAAATTTAATATTTGTGTTGGTGGCAGCTTAAATTCTATTACAGGAAGCGAGTTTACGAAAGATGGCTTCTGTTGCAAGTAACCTTTAATAATAAATGTTGCACACACACATTTATTAGTGAATGTTTTATGACGATTGAGACATTTAGAATTAATTAAGAAATTCCTAACTTTTACACTGGTTTTGTTATGAAACTTACAAAGTGCACGGAATTATTTCTCACACTAAATACATTTAAAATATTTTAATTTTCCAGTCATGATTTATCACTTTTGGAGTTGATTGTACCTATTTCAGTTTAAGTAGTAGCACTAATGTCACAGATTTCAAGATAAAAACCTCGTTGAGAGGAGTTTTTGATCCTCATGCTTAATCGTTTATTTAAAGCCATTGCCTAACATACTAATATGTATACAACATATAACAGCGATGAAATTTAGTATGTTTCGAGGGGTGTATACAAGAATTGTTCGTTTAAAAATATCAGGACGATCTCTCATCGTGACTTTTTGTAGTAAGGTTGTCTCGCGTTTGATTAATTTTAAACGCGCTTTAGTAGCATTTTCAATGCGCTACTAACGCACTACAGCATCACGACTATATGGATGCCAAAGCGCGACCGTGTCGAACCATATCGGGGGAAGAATAGAGGGAGGGTGGCGCGTGAGTGGAGAACGTAGTTTGCAGCGTGACAGACATGCAACAGTATTGCGCTTGCATCAGGACTGAATCGTGGTTATGTAGGCAAGGGCACACAAATGGCAACCGCATCGCAACTGTATCGATGCGAACGCGCGACAACATCGCTACTGTATCGCTGCAAAAAGTCGCCGTCGGTGAGAGCCCGTAGGTTTTATTTTTTGTATATTCAGCAGGGTAACATTAAAGCTGTTGAATATAATGTATTTTAAAGGCTTAAGTTTTATATAAGTCATCATTTAAGATTGTTTTAAGCACCCTTTAACTTAATAGGTGTCTAATTCTAGTTTTAGTACAGACGAGCACAAAATAGAATGTATTTTCTAAATATTCAATATTGGGGGCTTAATTTTCTTGTTTTGCTTTCAATTGTTCCCGAAATTTGAGGTCCACTTTCACTGTAATCAAATTTGTTTGTAAGTCATTTTTTCCATTGTCATTTTACTATGGTTGTCCAAAAAACGATATTGTATATTCAAACTAATTTATCCGAATATTTGAGTGTAACACTTTGTAAATCGGCAATATTGTTCGTGACAGCTAAGTGCGACGGTTGTACGTGCTTTGAGAGGCAGAAAGACGTGACTTATTAAAAATTGACACCTTTTTTTAATACCACTAGCTGAATCCTGCATTATTACCCGCAGGTCAAAGCCAGACTAAAATAAAATAGCTTGAGCTACTCCTTATATCATCATCATCAGCTCATGCTATCAATAAATGTCCCGTCGCAATCCGTCGAAACGTGCCAGAGATTAACCAGAAAAATTAACAGATTTTTTTCTGAAATAATTTTTAGATTTGGTCTCGATTTAGACATTTATTACAGTATTTCTCATTTAAACAAATTTTTATTAACGCAAATATCTTTCGTCAGTTCAAATACCCCAAATATTTCGTAAAAAATAGATGGTATTGAATATTAACAGAAAATTTAGCATAAATTTTATTAAAACCAGTTATTTGCCGTTGACGACGTTGACCTCTGTAGGAAGGTGACAATTTCGAATCATCTACTAGTTTTTTTATCAGTATTCTCTTTGCTTTCGTTCAGTGATACCGTTTATCTTTTTTTTACTTAAAACTTTGATTACGGGGTAAGTTCTTTAATATTTCTTCTTCTAAGTCTTGGTTTCTACTCTTGGTAGAGTGGCTATTATAACCATGGTTCTCTTGCAGTAACATTTTGTATACATGGTGCTTCAAAGTTTAAAAGTCCGTATGCAAAATTTTGTCTCCCGCTTCGCTAAGGAATTGGATTTTTCATATTTTCAAGTCCGCCAATTCTTTTCTAATTACTTTACGGGATCCAAGTTAGTTTAGTTGTTCTGGGACTTTTCGAGTATCATAACTTAGGGTTCGTAGGTCACTACTGTGAATCCAAAAGTTGTAGTATGTGAGTGAGCTTTTTTTTGGTATAGGGGGCAAACGAGCAGGCGTATCGCCTGATGGTCAGTGATTACCACCGCCTATGGATACCCGCAACACCAGAGACGTCAGAAGTGCGTTGCTTTTAAGAAGGAGTACGCTCTTTTTTTGAAGGTTTAAAAGTCGTATTGGTCCGGGAATACTGCAAGCGACAGTTCATTCCACAGTCATATTGTGCGAGGCAGTAAGTTTCTGGAAAAGTTCGTAGTTGTGGACTGCCAACCTTCTAAATGACGGATATTAAACTGCGTAGGAGAGATTAGTCCCACTTCTGAGATCTGTCTTTCCCGGCACTCCTATCTGCTGACAATCATCGAGACATACTCAATCAATAGACCGTTGATAGAAACTTAAATCTAGTCAACCCAGCTCGGTAGCGTTCTGCCAAACGACCTCACTTATTTTTAAATCCATTATTATTATAAGGTCGATAGACTTATACTCTGAGTCGCTATTTTCTAATTAAAATGATATCATTTTAGAACAAAATATTATATTCTTTGCAAATAGAAAATGATCGATTCCATTGTTTTCCGTTACGAAGCTACTGTCGACGACTTTTGTGCCATGTATGATTTATATGAATAGTTGTATAAAATAATTTAAATGGCTAAGGCTAAATATAGCACTGATGGTAATAATATTATAACTATGTTATAATAGTAATGTACCAAACAAAGCAATAGTTTTATACTAGACTAGCAGCCCGCCCCGACTTCGTATGTGTAGACATTGATTTTTACCCAAAAATTTCAATATCATATTTTAAATTTTAACACGCTATTAGTAAACTTTCCAAACTAAGAACATTTGACTTCGCGAAGATCTAGAAGTCCCGAAGTTTTTATGCGGATCCCTACCTTTTTTGCCAATTTAATATAGCCTATGTTACTCGGTGATTCAGCTTGCGAATTGTAGAATATTTTTTTGGAGCCAATTCAATGCAAACAGAGGAAAGATTTGATTGTTGGTTACAATCAAATCTTTCCTCTTTATAATATTAGTATAGATTACGGAAAGATTTATCGAAAGGAGAGATCAGAAATAATCAGTCCCCAACCCGCACTTGGCCAGCGTGGGGACGTATGGCCCTAACCCTATCCTGAGAGGAGACCCGAGCCAGCAGTGGGACATTATGGGTTGTTGATGATGATCAAAAATAAAATGTATTTATAAATTTAAAAAGTTCAACTATAGCCAGTTAACAGCTTTATAATCATAAGGAATTGTCGATTACAAGATTACGATTTAATATTAATTGTTGTGACGATCAAAATTAAAGCATTAATTCTTTAAAACAAAACAACTTTTTAACAAAATCTCTAACATATTTCTTTCAAATATATAATATTAAGTATATACAAACAGTTTCTTACTATAGGAGGTTAACGACCCATTAAATGATTCGATACTAGTTAAGAAAAATAGTACTAAATGTAGGAGAGATTTATGTGTACTAATATACATTCAGCCCACAGGTATATCATGAAATTAAAACTATCAAAATATCTTATTTATCGATCAGTTTTTTTCTTTTTTTTTAATATTTTCAGACATTTTAACACACAACGCCATCTAGTCCCAAACTAAGCAGAGCTTGTACTATGGGTACTAGACAACTGGTATTAATACTTATATACTTTTTTTATAAACATACATATTATACATAGAAAACACCTAAACTCCAAAACAAATATTTGCAGATTATACAAACATTTGGTCCGACTCAGGAATCGAACCCGAGACCTCTAGCACAGCAGTCACATTCGCTACCACTGCGCCACAGAGGTAGTCTTTAGTTGATCCAATAACAAAAACAATTAAACTTATACGGAGGCTTGCACTCGTTAGCCAGTCTGCTTTTCAGTTAAAGATAGTTCATAGACAAAGTGAAAGTAAAATCAATGCATGTATAATAATATTAACTTTTGCCTGCGGCTCTGCCCACGTGTATCTTGGTTATCGCGGTAAAAAGTACTTTATGTCCTTTCTCAAGAATCATAATACCTACGTGCCAAATTTCATTAAAATCGGTGAAACGGTTTAGCCGTGAAAGCATGACAGACAAACAGACATACAGAGTTACTTTCGAGTTTATTATATTAGTATGGATAAGTCATTATTTATATTATTTATTTAGTTATCTAAATAATTATACTATTAACTGGCGGCGGCGGAACATACAAATGGGCCGGCTCGGCCGGAGCGACACCACTGCCTCACAGAAAACCTTTGTCAAACAGCAGCTGTGTCTGACCGAGTCAGTGAGGATAATGGAGGCCCATATACCAACCCCTCGCTCATTTCCACTCCCCGCCTCATCTCCCAAAGGTCAGCAACGCACTTGTGACGCCTTTGGTGTTTCAGGTGTCTATGAGCGTGGCAATCGCTTACCATCAGGCGATACGTCTGCTCGTTTGCACCCTATTCCATAAAAAATCTATACGATTTTCATTCTTCAGTATTTCTACTTAGTTAAACTAGTTAAACTGCAACATAATTAATATACTAAACCAGAAGTTATCGCCACTTTGTTTAATTACATCGCAAGGACCTCTATCTTCCGTAAATAGCAGACATAGTATTCTTTAATTTGTAGTAGCCTACGGTTAAACTCGCATACGCACACATGATAGTTATTTATGTTTTAGCCATTAATAGCATGATCATGTCACAAATCCATCATTAAAAGAGCCCCGTTGGGACACAAATGTGCCAGCTCGACAAGATTGTTCGATATTACTACCAGCACTCAAGCCTAGTTGACATTCGTACGCGATAATGGAAAACTAAAATCTGGTTACGATTGACGTCTCTCAATGCTAACTTACGTGGTCGAAAGAAAATACTAGCATATCACACAAGAGTAAAGGCGTTAGCGATTGTAGAATGAGAATCGACGCCAAACACATATCTTGGCTTAAGGGCAGATCCTTCGTTGTTTGTCACAGAATACGCGAGGTTACTGGAGCCCTTTAGATTAAACCCTTACCGCCTGCTGAGTCTTGGGTAGAGTTCAAGGGTGGTGACGCATCTATGACCTTGATTGGAGAGATAGCCTAGTGGCTTAAATAGTCCCCACGCCTTCTTTAACTGAGTTGAGTGTTGTGAGTTCAAACTCCACATAAGAAGACTCTTTGTGTGCCCCACTAGCTATTTTTCTGAGTCTGTGTGTCCGTTACATGTATGTTTGTGACACAGGATTTATTGCCAATTCTTCACTGACACAAGACAGTGCCTCTTGTACGATAAATACTGTCCAATTTAACTATATCTTATTTTAGAGGTCATACTCATTATTTCACATATTAACTACATAATTGACATACTATGCAGCCATTTTCTTGTCGCATGAATCTTTATAATGATGCATTTGAGATGACCCTTGATAGGAAACAATCAACATATGTATGTGATAAGCTGTCCAACCACTGTACAGATATCTACAGGCTTTGTATGCGTAATTTCATGACCCCTAAATAGGTTATGTTTCTATTATAATCTTCGTAATGAAGCCGTATGATTGTCTTATTACGCTCGAGGTTAGAAATTATGTTATTACTGAGTATTAGCATTTTTAATCGTATGGATGATCACAGACTTGATATTGAGACAAAGAAGTCGATAATAGCACATGGATCTTTTTCAAGGCAACTTGATGTTCTTCAAGAAGTACGTTTTATAAAATTAACGGGGCAATTTCATGCATGTACCGTTCAGTTTTACATGTTGTCTTTTTTATCCTCAGGTTATGAGCGCTTATGTAGACCTTATCAATGTACAGTCGGGGTGTTATAACGGTATTTTTATGGATACCTTACATGTATTGAAATAACAAAGTTTTTTAAAGTACCTGTTTTTAAAATTTATGTTTAATAAAAACATGATATTGTCGTCGATATTTACGAAGGTTTTTTATAACGGGAATAACTTTAGGAATTATACCGGTTTTGGAATTTGTGTGGTAATACGTATAAATATAGATATTGGTGAGTTCATTGGAGTATTTTCTTTTTGGCAGTTGCTTGTGAATGTGTGTTAGAGTTTGGGAATATTTTATTCAAATGTTGTTTTATATATTTTAAACCTCCTTCCTAAGGTGAGGGTCTTATATAGCAGTGGACTAGTTAGGGCTGTTGATGTGAAATACCAAAGAAAGAAAGAAAATATATATTATTCTTACCTACAAAACAACTAAAATAATTGCAACTACTAATTAATAACTAACTAATTGTGTGGGCCTGAATACGTCATCATCGCAGCGTAATGAACGTACAAGAAAAAATTAAACATCTTATACCCCGGCTATATAAAAACAGCCGATAATTTTTTTCATGGGGGCAAACGAACAGATGTATCGCCTGATGGTAAACGATTACCGCCGCCCACTCACAACACCAGAGGCGTCACAAGAGCGGCAATGGTCTATGGGGAATAGGGGAGGGGTTGGAGGTATGAGCCTTCTGTATCCTCACTCAATCAGTGAAACATAGTCGAGCCAGCCCATTCTGGCCGAATAGTGGCTCGCCCACGGTAATAGGAAATAAATTCAAACAACCTATATCACCCTTGCCAAAATTACGGATCAATAACCCCCTCATTCATAAAAATCGGTTCAGTTCTTTAGGCACTATGATGGAACATACAAAATAACATAAACCACCAAAACTATTATCCCTCCTTTTGTCTTCACCAAGATTCGCGTAAAATTACATAAGATGTGTGTAGCGATTTTCAGATGGTTCAACAACTTACATTACATTCCATATAGAAACTGTTCGGACATTGAATGTAACAATCACTAATTATCTATTACATATAATCTATGGTCAACAATTTTCTTAATTAGCGGGAATCGCACAATTTCCGGTTTCCAATTAATATCAATCTATTGACGGAAACAATTATATTAATTAATGTAATGTTTGTTTTGTTTCAGATAACTCAGTGCAAGGCTTTACACCTACATGCTGTGACCTCCTTCCTCACTGTGATAACCTAAGAATGTCAATATTTCTTTGACATTTATACGCAACGCTGGTATTTTAAACGTATTTGTATATAGTTCGGACAAAATCGGACAGTGTAAAAACTATGCGAATAAGTGCGGTAATTAGATAATATTTATAATAACCGGTAATCTTTTTCGCGTATCATGGCGTCCTGGAAATCGCTTGGTTTGTGGACAGTGTGTGTAGTGCTGTGCCTATTGGGGAAGATCTCGGGCTTAGACAATGGACTAGCGCTGACACCACCAATGGGCTGGCTGGCGTGGGAGCGGTTTAGATGTAACACCGACTGTAAAAATGACCCGGATAATTGTATAAGGTAAGAATTATAAAAAGTTTGAGCATCTTCATTTAAAAACTATTTGTATCAACTTTATTCCTATAGTTTTTGAACCAATACGTTTTGTTATTGAATAAATCTTTGTGAAGCGTCGTTGGATATATACAGCTCAGGACCAGTTGTTCTGGCAAACTGGAGCGAAGCCTCTGTCCAATAACAGAAGTCTTTCGGCTGAGATGATGATGAGAAAGCATCAATTCTATCAAAATTACTGTTAGTAATTCCGCCAATGTACAAATGTGTATGAAGTTTAAATAAGTAAATAATTCAAAATTAAATCATTTTTTGTCATTAATCGGACTAGAGACATTTTTTTTGTTGTAAGTAGAAATCGCTCAGGATAACGTTAGTCTTCTAATCGTAATGAAATGGAAGAAATCTAACGACAGTGCCTGTGAACACTATTGCCTTCACATAGGGCTCAAGGAAGCGCAGGTTTCAAGTGACATTATACATGGTTTTTTCTCTGGATATTTTTTGCTCATACCATTTATGTTTTCAGTCTTACTTATGAAATCTTTGTTTTAGCTATCGGTAAAAACGGGAAAAATATCATCATAATTTTATCTTCCAAAAAATATCTGCCGAAAGACATCCAGGCTTTCTGCGACCTTTACCAAGTCGTCGAACCTCTTTGCGGCCTACCCACGCTCCAGTTTTTGGGTACGGGGTCACCACTCGACAACTCTTTGGCTTTATCGTCCATCTTTTTTTTCTTGAGCATAGGCACAATATAACCGCAGTTAAATATGTACCGAGAAATACCTATCTTTAGTAGCAGTTAATCTTTTTAAAGCTATTTAAAGGTACACTTCACCACTATCTGGCAGTTGCGTTGTGTAACTTCCGTTTCTAGGCTCGGAGGATATAGCAAATTATATTACGTTTACCGGCAATGATTGCAACATTTAGTCACCTAGTTAAAGTGATTGGAAGAGGTTACAAGTCGCATAGCAAGTAATATCAAACTCATTCTAAGAATACGTTTTCTTGACATTCTTGCTGCAGTTTTCTCAAGGTTAGGGTTTGCTATTCAGTTCAAGTCATATGAAGATTATCTTAAAACTTAAAGATATACTAATATCGCGCAAGAGGTGTGTATATTGGCTTAGAATATCGTATAAAAACAAAGGAACTAATTTCCGCATTTCTAAAATTTACTGTACTGTATGTTATGGTTACTTAAATGTACTTCGCATTTAAGTAACCATAAAATACAACAATTTTTTGAGGTTAGGAGCGACAAGGAGCGACAACGCACGCAATCTGTAGTATGTTTTGTTGCTAATGTACCTTCTATCAATAAAAAAGAAAAGTGCCCTAAACGATCTTGTTTAGAGCTCTGATCAAAGTTGCATAATCAATTTTGCGCTTGTCTAAAATGAATCTGGTTGTTGTTGGAACCAATCAGAACAAATTATTCTGCTCGCGCTCTCCATAGTCTATTGTCCATCTTAGATTGTATTTCTTGTTCGTCAAAGCCCATCCTGATACGTTAGTTGCTACATAATGATGCATGAAATGCATAAATTATACAAACTTTTACCAGTGGCTCCGGTCACATATACGTCGGTTTATGCGGTAAAAAAATATGTCCTTCCTTAGCCTAAGTTAAACCGTGAAAGCATAGCTGAGAGACATACAAAGTTAATGTCGTAATTTATAATATTATAGTATGGACGGTAATTTGTATCGTAGCCAAACTAGGTTGGCTTTGAGTCGACTACTACATGGCTGGACTTCGATTTTTCACGCGGATTGACTTCCATCAGACTTGCACTACTCAATTAGTAGGCGATATCGAAGTTCTGTAGAAAGATGATTGCTATCAGACTTTTTCTAGTCTAAATCTTTTTGGAATCTAAGTAGCTCATTCTCGTAAACCTTTTTTTTTGTGCGTCCCATCGGATACCACCGAGTGATGGTTATGTCGGACTCGAACCAACTAAAAACCGCAAATCGTCTCGGGTACTAGTACCCGAGCTTCTAGAAGCCGGGGAACCAAGTGCACCCTCGAAAGGAAATCCCGGGAACCCTGACGTACCTCGGGCCACCCACTATTTGTAGGTAGCCCCCTGCTTTGTAGGAACCCTAATACTACTGTTTTGTCTGCTTCTGCTAGGGTGACTGGGAGCCTCACCTGTCTGGCTTGCCCTAATGGAGGATGGAGATCGTTTTGAGATTCCCGGTGCCCGAGTCGTCTGAGGGCCTGGCGTACAGGAAGACTTCTAAACTTCTACCGGTACCGCTCCGCCATCTCTTTCGCAAACATAACTAGCTCGCAGAAAGGACGTCAGAGTTTCACGCGATCTCACTCCAAGCGAGAGAACCTCCACTCCGATGGCCGCCACGAGATCACTCCTCTACATTCTGTCAGCGCATGGAATACCGTGTCTACGGTTTGAGCATTGCAATGGTGGCACTTAGGCGTTGGCTCCTTGTGGTTCAGACACAGGTGTTCTCTGAGGCATCCTTTCCCAGTTATCACCTGTGTCAGGCGGTATGAGAGGCTCCCGAGATGCCTCTCGAGCCAATCCTCCATAATGGGTCTTACCGCCGCAATAACGGCGTGCTCAATTTTTCGTACACCTACTATTTTTTTATAGTTCTTAAAGAGCTGACTTCAAGGAGAATTTGTCACGTTGTTTGTTTCGAAATCCTTCGGTTATTCCCTCTGCTCTTTAAATTAAAAAAACAACACTTCATTATGAGTGATTGCTCAGCGTTTTGTTAATAGTTAAATTACCCAGTAGAAGATTCAGTCATTGTCTAAATACTGTGTCCTTAACTAGTCAATTTGTATTACTTTGTTTGTATATTACTCAGAAAATTTGATACCAAGAGATATTTCGTCAAGAAAGTTTAATTTTAATTATAGTTTTGATAAGATTAATATGAAATACACACCTATAGACTCGTTGGTAATTAAGTTAGTAATTTACATATCACAATAATCTTTAAATTTTATTAAATTAATTAGTACATTTAGAAGTTGAGTTTAAATACATTAATAAACAGTATTGTTTCAAATAAATTTAAAAGAAGCATACATTTTAATATTAATCACACATGAAGACCAAACCGCTACACCGATTTGATCGTCTTTTAATCCCAGATCAATAATCGTAACTACTTGAAATTACAATATATTTTATTCCACAGTGACCGGTTATTCCGCACCATGACTGACATCCTGGTAACGGAGGGGTACGCGGCAGTTGGATATGAATACATTAACGTGGATGACTGCTGGCTGGAACGGGAGCGCGACTCTCGAGGCAGGCTGGTGCCAGATAGAGAGAGGTTCCCTTCGGGCATGAAGAGCTTGGCTGATTATGTAAGTTTTTTATTAAGAATTTAATACTAAACACAATATTTGCGTGGTTCTTATTTTGATGATATCAATTGTAAGCCTGAATAACTTTCTTTGTCATTGAGTTGTTTATTTATTTTTAAACAGATGCTTTAATGCTGGCTTGAGCATATTTTTAACATTAACGAGGTTCTAATTTTGGTTTTATTTTGGGCACTACCGATCAAAGATTCGAATTGCCGGAACTATTGATTGACTGTTGTAAAATAAGTGAACATTAATCTGAAGATAATCAAAAATAACTAATGGCCATTTACTTCACAACGCAAACGTAATACAGATGTAACACCTATGCATATGTAACCCACCTTTTTGTTTTTCTTATACTTGCGTAAGGGACGTGTTTGCGTATTTGTAACATAAGGGGATTAAAGTTTCGTTATGATGATAAATACCTTCAATATACATATTCGATCATACTTTAATTCACCGTAAATTAATGTAGTAAACATAAATACAAAAAAAATGTTTATATTTTCGACTCCACTCCTATCTGGCTCTGAAGGAACAAAGTTCCTATATTCCTGGGCGTTTAATGTTAATTAGCAATTATCAACGTAGATACTAGGTAGTTTTATTTTTGAGCTTGGTCTGCAGAAAGTTTTATTATTATTATCCGCATTGTTGGCTCACAAAATTTTAACCCATCTCTATAATTTTCGAAAAGTTTGTAGAATGTACTGGTAAAAACATGCAACGAATCTCAAAAACTAAAACAGTTCACAGCCATGGAGGTCAAATTTCGGCTATTTCAAATTTTTGTTTTATTTCGTTGTCAATGTAATTTAATGTTTTTTCACACAACGCCCTTTAGTCCCAAGCTATGCAGAGCTTGTGTTATGGGTACTAGACAACTGATATAAAATACATTTTTTTCTAATTACATACATAGTATACATAGGAAACACCCAAACTCCGAAACAAATATTTGCTGATCATACAAACATTTGATCCGACCCGGGAATCAACACAGAGACCTCAAGCACAGTAGTCGCATACGCTATCACTGCACCATCGAGGCGGCATTAAATAATTACGTAAAAATTTGTTTAATGTTTAAGTATATACAAAACCTTGTAGGATTATGCCACCGATTTCACGCCAGTATTATAAAAATGTACTGTTAAAAAAATAGTTTGTCCTGACGTTATGACATCAGCGTGACTCTACTACATAAATTTGCTCTGATCATCACATAAAAATCTAATGAACCCGAGAATCTTGATATCATTAATATGAATATTGAAAAATATTCAATTGCACTTTTTAGATCCATTAATGATATTAAAGAACATAATAATCATTATACCAAGAACATCGATTGTATAATGATACGCAATTCTTCTCAGAAACGAGTGAACGGAGACACAATTGCTATAATTTTTTTTTATGATCAAGTGTTTGTGCGCGTGACATTGTCTTGGATATGAAATGCAATACTTTATTTGATTTGTTGCGTTTATTTACCGAGTTAATTGAATATTTAGATACACGAATTACACTTTTCCTTTTGATTTATGTTAGAAATGAGTTTCGCTTGCTGTTTTGTCACTTAAATTCTTAGTGTCACTCGGGATGGCTACAAACACACTGCATGTGGACGAATGTTTTGTGGGGAAACGGGTCACATGTCCCTTCAACACAAAGAGTAAGATCCTCCGACCAGGCGAGGTGATCATGCCTGGCGGGCCACTGCCCAACGGTTGACGTTGGGATATTGTATAAATGCTAATCGGCGCGAGAACTTTTATAGCGCAATGCAGGATTAGTAGTTTCTGCGTATACTACTTTACTCCGTAATTTAGTATATCTTCGGTAGATGGCGCTGTAGTAAATTTCTGTTGCGCTGTATGTGGAAGTCGCTACAATTTCTCTATAAAACAAGGTATCATACTAATGTTATGAAAATGGTGTTTAAAAAATTGTTAATATGTTTATTACAACTTTATGTTCGAATTTCTTGTTCAATCTTGATGAAATTTACCATGGCACCATGGCACCAATAAACACACTACTTTTTATCCTAAATTGCAGCCTAAAGCTAAGTAGCCTTAGGATAATAATTAGTGACTCATAAAACCCTAAAACACAGATATAGGTATTCACTGGCTCATACATATACATATATAAATATGCAACAAAAAATTGGATAAAAGTAGTAACAAGGAATCGAACTATTAAAGTTCAAAGTGCAAATAAAGTTCAAAACACACCAATGTAACCCCCGTAACATTAACCCTCCCGATATAAAACGCATTATACTACACGAACACTGCACAATATGTTCCTTATTATTTCATTTACACAAAGGTTTACTTAATGATTACTCAACTATAATAGAATGTGGTCCGTTTTTGCACTACATAGAGCCTATTGTGTCTACCCGACAGGTTTTTAATAATCGCTTTGTATTGTTTGAAGCTCTCACGAGTATCTCATTAGCTAAAGATTCAAGATCAACGTGATCATAGTAGGTACAATATTATACTACACTTTATCACTTGTTCTATTTGAATATATAATCAAGCTTGTATTGTTAAAGGGATAGGCAGAAGCGAATTAAGCAGTCAAAAAAAAATCTTGGTCCGACGTATTAGTGATACTCCAGTTGCTGTGAATAAGGGATGGAAAATAAAAATGGTTAATATAAAACTATAATGGTGTATTGATTGGGCAAGAAATGTTAATTAAAAAGAATCTTATCAAAATATTTTTTTCTTGACGATTGCTTTAAATGGACCACTTTTTATACGAAAGAAACGAATTTCTTATAAATTACCATCATGCAAAATATAGATGAAGCTAGAAGGAAAACTATTTTTTTTTACATAGTTTAGTTATCGGAGACTATTATAATAGTTATAAGAGAGAATATAAAATATCAGATATATATTATACTAGGGCCTTTTGCCAAATACAATCATTTCTAGAAAACTTTGGATGGATTAAAATATTTTAGAGAAACAGTAGTAGCAGTGAATATAAGTATTTACACATATATTTATTGTGCGTACTTAAATCATATGTATGGATAACGTAGTGTAGCATTACTTTTGGAATCAACAGATATTTTAATTGTGATAATCATACACTTTAAATATCGAGCTCCACTGATGGCATAGTAGTTTCAACGATCACCTGCCCACTTTCCACTGCGCTGAATGATACTGGTTCAAACCCACAAGAGACAACACTTTGTGATCCACAAATTTTTGTTTTGAGTCTAGGTGTTCTTTGTGCTCGTGTTTGTTTCTAAAGATTTATTTAAATTTTAAAGAGTTATAATGGAATATCGTCTATTTGTTTGAGCCTATCTATATAACATGTTAAAAGATTCACAATACGACGAATGATAAAGTGTAATCTGTATTGAGAGTGGGCGTCACCTGTTTTAATTCTCATGGGAACTTTAATAGATCTAAAGGCCTTGATAGCTTTTGTGCTGAGTTATTCGAGACAATAATTTATGTGAGTCATTTTGTAAAAGCTGTACATTAGAAGGATTTATTTGAATAGTAATATTCAGAGACTAGCGACCCGGCCCGGCTTCGTACGGGACTTTTTGAAGTTCTCTAAGTTTCTCTACTACTACCACAAAGATATATGCTTGACTGCTTGGTGGCGCATTGGTAGCATATGCAACTGCTGTGGTTGAGGTTTTGGGTCGGTAAAATGTTTGTTGGATTTTCAGGGTTTTCTATGTATATTAAATGTGTATTTGAAATGGTTATCATTGTAACTTTATTAGTCCTGAGTGAAAATCGAACACATGACCCTTAGCTACGGAGTTAGAATTATCAACCACGAGACTAATCGGTATGTATGAATGAAAGGTACTGTGACGTCATACTTGGACATTCACAATCGAAACATCGATTGCGTAAACCACTTATTGTTTACATGAAAGAACAAAGTTTCCGCTTTATAGTACTTTAAATGTATTTTTACAATAGCTAATGGGATACATAAGTTGCGTTTTAAGGCGTTAAACAATAAAAAACTGCTGTTTGTTGCGTAGTAAGTTGACACTTAAATCATAGTGAGAGGATCGGATCATTTTCCTTGAAGAGTAATTTGTAATGAAAGGTTGCCTGGAAGAAATTGCTTTTTAGCGATAAGGCCGCCATTTGTACATGGTCGTTTATATGTTATGCTCCTGAATGTAAACTGTTTTAACTGGTGTACAATAAAGTTTATTCTATTCTATTTGTGGAGGAACGGGTGTCATGTCCCTCGAACATAAACGGAGGATCCTCCGACCAGGCGAGGTGATCATGCCTGGCGGCCCACTGCCCAACGGTTGATGTTGGGAAGTTGTATATATGTTAATCGGCGCGAGAACTTCTATTGCGCGATTTAGGATTGGTAGTTTCTTAGTTTTCTTCGTTGCTCCGTAGTTCGATGTTTCTTCGGTAGATAGCGCTGTTATATATTTTATGTTGTTGCGCTGTATGTGGAAGTCGCCATACTATTCTATTCTATTATTAAATATGCAGTGAGGCTAGTTGCCACCACTCATAAATTCTACTCATACTTTAATTCAGGCTTAATAGAGTAGACTCCACGGCTGGACTAGTGGTTTAAGCGGTCGCCACGCCGCTTTCCACTGCGCCAAATTTTAAGAGTTCAAATCCCACATGGGACAACACTTTTGTGATCCGCAAATTGTTGTTCTAAATCTAGGTGTGCTTTGTGTCCATTTCATATATGTTTGTAAAGTCCCCCTCAACAAAGAATGTAGGTATATTCTAAATGCGGGAGATATCTTTTAGTGTTTTTAAAAGATATCTAATCTAAAAATCAGTCAATTTGGGAGATACGCATAAAAAAATATGTGTGTTAAGATAAATTTTCTAAGCAATGTTGGATAAAATCTTTGTTTGAATTTAAGTTTCTGTTACTAACGCCTCCTAAAAGTTTTAAAAACTCTGCGATCTGTTTGGTAGTTATGTACGCGCCCAACTTTTTCATTTAACTCGTACTAGCTGACCCGTGCCCACTTCATTGGTCGTTAACCGCCCGTTTTTCAACTTGATTTACAAATACTATTATTTTTAAGTGAATTTTTTTTTCATACGTAATAAAATACGGCTTACGTCACTCCTGAATAGTGTTGCGTTGTATTAGTGAAAGAATTTTCAGATTTGATTGAAGCAGTCCTTCCGAAGATTCCGAAGATACAAACAAAGTTAGAAACTTTACCTCTTTGTAATATTAGTATAGATTAATGATGTAAATAAATAAACTCTAGTACGGAAGAATATGAAGAAAAATTACAGTAACAAACAAAAAGGGAAATTAAAACTTTAAACATGTACATGGTTATACACATTTGTTATTGTCAGACACTTTATACGACACTTCTGACTCAGTCCGGTTTTGACAAAAGTCATTGAAATTCTCGGGTTTTCTCTACTATAAGCATATATTACACATATAATTTAAGTTAGTAAATGATCTCAACCGAGGCGGTACTACCCTCTTATAGAATGACAACCTGAAATGACAGTATTTGTGCTGTCGTGTTACGATGGTGAGTTTGAGACCAATGTTGCAAAAGCATTAAGTTGCTTTTGTATGGAATAGCGGGCAAACGAACAGACCTATCGCCTAATGGTAAGCTATTACCGGCGCCCATGAACACCAGCACCATCAGAGAGGCATGGGTTAGGGTATGTGCTTTCGGTAGCCTCAATCGCTCGGTGAGACACATCGCAAGCGCTGTTTCACACTGGTTTTAAGTGAGGCCGTGGTATCACTTCGGTCGAGCCGGCCCACTCATGCCGAAGCGTGGCTCTCCTACGCTTCTGTATCATAAGGCCTCCAGTCCGGTGACCCCCACTCACTATGGCGGCCTATCCTATGTTACATTGTCTGTATTCGCAACGAATATGGTGACACCACTCTTGGATTCTGCTCATGCTTTCCATCAAGCATAGTAGAGTCACTTTGACAGGCCTGTACATAAAAAACCTTCCTTTGAAATTCCGCTATTTATTGTTGTTGCACCTTGCATTAAAATTCGTTGAGTAATTTAAAAGATGTAAGCGAACAGACAGCGGAAGCGACTTTATGGTATTATACTATGTGAAGTATACACACATGTATAACTAATTGGTATTGAGTAATGTCAATTATGCGTGACAAATGAATGTCACAGTACCACGACGCTTGCTAGGAAATGATTATTTATTTGATAAACATCTTTACTGATGATACTTTACCGCAATAATGTTTGCGTGAATTGATTGTAACTGCAGTTTGCGGTTTGATGCGACGGGTGTCGGTAAGCGCAGCACGTGCTGTGAAAGTAACCAATCGTTTACGTTATATAATAAACATTCTTTATGTTCTATTGTCGTGTTTTTGCTATTAGTTAGTTGTTAGTTGAAGATAATTAGGATAACTAGTGATCGAGAGATCACTAGAAATGCACATACATTTCTACATGAATGTAGTTTTAGCATATATAAATATTTAGGCCAAACCACGCTTCAGCATGCATGGGCCGGTTTGACCGATGGATGTATATGTAAGGGCTGCGCAGAAAACTGGTGCGAAATAGCGCCTGCGCTGTGATAAACGAGTGAATGAGGATACCAGAGGCCCATACACCACCTCCTCTACCGTTGCTCCTCGCTTCAGTTACCCTCAGACGATAGTTCTGCATCTTTGCCCCCTATTCCATAAAAAAAGAAGTAAATTAATAATTTACAGAGTTTTAGCTCTCTACATTTAAATTACTATATACTAATAAAGATTTCCGTTTTCTGAATTTAGCGTGAGTGTAGCTTCAATATGCCTAATTAGTGCTGCCTTCCAAACTACTTGTATTATACATATAAAGTTTAAGTTTTATACGACAAAGTTGATTTCCTCGATTTATTTATATTCAGTTTGTTTTATTTGTTTTAATTTGTTTTATTTCAACTTGTAAATGCTGCTCTGTTCTGTATCAAGATAGCGGTATCTTGCAAGTCTATCCACGTCGTTGTGTCCTTGTTCTTTAAAGATAATCTTGTAATACATTGCAGAGGTTATTAAGATGACATTTTGGCTCTCATATTCCTAATTTATTTTTGGCTCTCTCCATAATAAAGTTGAATGTGAGTTAATAGCTCGCGCACATCTAAGCATATAAATTGACTTATCTTTGTTGGCTCTTAATATCAGACGAAGACAAAACAGTATATTATGTTTTGGGTTCCATAGTTCAAACATTTTTTTCGGTTACGTGGCTTAAAGGTTTCTCCAGAACATATATCTGGTAAGCTACAGCTACATAATGACTACATAAAATTATACGTATTTATATCAGTTGTCTAGTACCCATAGTACAAGCTATGCTTAGTTTGGAACTATATCATTATTTTTAATAGCTGAGTTTAAACCAGAAACTAAATACGAGCAATGATAATAGTGTGTAATATTTTGGAATGTCTTCTTAACTCACAATAACGAAAACTTCTGGTGTGTAGTGTTCATGTTTGTTATACATATATGTACCTAGTTTTCCGTGTTTCTTATTTGGGGGACAAGGCATAACATTTTTCAAGGATCGACGCGACCAGACATGATTCATTATCAGGAACAAAACTAGAAACATCACGGCATTTGACAAATCTTCTTTTTTTCTTTAATCGTCCAAATGATAAAAAATATATTGTTCTTTAGTTAGATTAGTCAACTTGTTACATGAATATAAGTAATATTTTAATAAACGACCGTTCTAAGAGGGAATTTTTACACAATATGATGGTCATCGTCCGTTTTTCACTATGAATTGATTTCATATTACCAGTTAATGCAACACACATTGCATGTATTAGTGATTTTTACCGTGTGCATGCTTTAATGAATGATTGCATATTAAGTGTGTATAAGTGTTGCTTACATATTTTATCGATAACGAAACGGGGAAGAAACGCAAAGTATCTATGTAAACCGACAAGATAACTTTTAATCGACTTTCGAAAAACCAAGACGAAACTACTTAATTCAAAACTTTTCTAAGGATGTACCTGAGTAATACATTTCGCTTTCAGTCATAAGAGACTTTACTAAGTTCAAATCATTACTTAAGTACTCTTACATAAAACTGATTACAGTACTCTTACTGTAATCAACCAATAATCTACTCCGAAATATAACCAATACTGGACACAAGCAATGATGTAGTTCTCTACAAAAACCGGTCGAGTTTTTTAAAAACGTAGAACCTGTCACCACATCGTAGTGGTTTTAACTAAGAAGATGAAGAATTGTTAGAAGAGATTCCACAGCGACACATCTGCTAAATTTAGGTATTTCGTTTTAAAAATAATTATCAAGAAAGTGTGTGATGTAATCGACTATTAAATATTTATATTTTATTATTAGCTGTTGAAGGTTCGCCTCTTCTGAAGATAAGTTATTCGCGAATAATTACAAGTAACAATTTTATAGGTATTTATATTTTATGTAACATTATACCAAAAAGGGGAAATTAATTAATACAATCGCCGCCTTTTGAGGACGAATAACAAGAAGTGTTGAACTCTCTCTCTCTTATTCGATGAAAAACAACGTGAAAATCACTGGAAACTGATTTGAGACGGTGGTCTCATTTCATTAGATCCGAACTGTTAAAAAATACTACCAGTTCCTTAAATATTGAATTAAAAACATATGAGTTTGGAAAATCAAATCAATGGTGTCATTAAGCTAACGAATGGAGAGATCGTAAATTAGCACACCATTTATACGAGGCCACTCCTAACTCGTGTTATTTCATTTAGAAAAGTTATCGAGAAAGTCAAAGTTCATTCTCGTAAATACATATATCACATGCCTAAAGTTACCGAAGCTGTTGCTCGCAATTTTACCTGCTTTTGAGGTCCGTGTTTCACCATTTAAGGGTCGTAGAATTCAGTAAATAAATAAATAAATATTTCGGACATCTAACACACAACGCCATCTAGTCCCAAACTAAGCAGAGCTTATATTTTGGGTACTAGACAACTGATATAAATACATAAATATTTTCTTTTTGTAAATACATACATATCATACATAGAAAACACCCAAACTCCGAAACAAATATTTGCAGATCATACAAACATTTGGTCCGACCCAGATTCTAACCCGAGACCTCATGGACAGCAGTCGCGTACGCTACCACTGCACCACCGAGGCAGTCAATTATGTAATATATTCCACAATCCACCCTGATTCTCTCTATCTTATACCGTCAAAGTTATTTTAATGGAAAATAAACTCTTTCGCCGTATCTTAATATTAGTATCGAGTCCAATTTTTAATCACAAACATTTTATTATTTGCACATTTCAACGTTTTTTGATAAAAGTGTGACTCAATTATTGCTCATGACACAGGAGTGACACAGAGGTCTTTGGCAGCCGTTCTAAATATCGTAGAACTTTTAGATTAGCCCCTAACTAAAGGAGACCACAATGTAATTTGAGAAACGATATCGGTGGAAAAAATAAATAAAACTATGATTGTCGTTAGAAGTTTCTATCACAAACATACACATACTATAGGTGGTTCGCATATAGTAACCGCGTTGACACAATTCTGATAAATTTATAAATTAATTAAATTTTGCACCAAAACTAAACTTTTTTGGGCATAGTTTGTCTCAGCATACATACACATTATTTCACGGACTATAAGTGAATCACAGGCGATTATTGCTACTGCTTAAAGTACTAAGCGATATGGATTTTCTACAGAAGTCACGTCGTCGGACTCTTTAGGGCTCTTAGAATCCGTGACGACTGCCAAAGGTTTTCATTTTTATCAACAACCCATAATGTCCCACTGCTGGTCTCCTCTCAGAAAAGGGTTAAGGCCATACGTACCCACGCTGGCCAATTGCGGGTTGGGGACTGGCAAGAATACGTTGTGTCTACGTATCTTGCCGTTGGATGTTTTTAAGCCGCCCGAATGCCTCCAACTAAGCTTCACGACTGTTATCGTATAATAACTACCGGGACCGACTGATTATCGTAACCTCCGAATCACGAAGACACTTATGGTAACATGCCTCCAGCGGACAACCATCCAGGTACTAACCGCGCCGTCGTTGCTTACCCTCAGTGATTGTTTCTAATCACCGAATACAACTGGACTATTAGCACCTCATTCTTATCTTCTTCATTTTTATAATGATAGATACTTATTAAAAGTAACAAAAATAGAAGACACATAATGAATCTCAAAACTTTTACTTGTAATGTCCATTGTTTAAATCGTAATGACGATTGGCGAATCATCGATTTGAGAGAAAGTTGCCCTGGAAATGAGTAAAAGTAAAATAAGAGTTGATCTCTATAAAGTTGACATCTAAATCAATATTGCTGTAGGTAGTATCTGTTTAATATGCCCTTTACATTTAAGACATAAATCGGCCAAACTGAAACATTAAGTAATATCATCATCATCATCATCATCAGCCTATCGCAGTCCACTGCTGGACATAGGACTCTCCAATTTCACACCACTTAGTTCGATCTAAGTCTTCTCGCATCCAGCTCCTGCCAGCTGTCTTGCGCAAATCATCGCTCCACCTGGCCTGTGGACGTCCTACACTACGTTTGCCGAGACGCGGTCTCCACTCAAGAACTCGTTTACCCCAACGGTTATCGGTTCTTCACGCTGAGCGACTTTGAACTTATGGACCAGTCGAAACGTAAGTGTTCACGTTTCGGCTCCGTATGTCATAAGATAAGTAGTATGATAAAGGTTTAATATCAACGCGATGACATTGCACAAATTAAAAATAATAACGCAAAATTTAAAAGATTGACATAGATTTTTTCCAGACAAAGATACTTTCTGGAGAGGTCCATGCCCAGGAGTGATCTTGTTAAATGCTACTGATGATGCTCGATAACAGGTTTCTTCTTCACAAATAGTTTTAACTGCAGAAGTTAAGCACTCACTATTCCCACTTTGTCAAGGCATGCAAAGTATTTATGTAAATCATTGGTTTTCAAATGTCATGTATTAACATTATCATATTTGACAAGTATTATGTGCGAGTGCTAAAGTGCTATTTTAATAAATGGCTAAATTCTCACATTCGCTTCTATATTTAATGTCTAAATCATGACATTTGATACACCACAATGTCTTTCATTAAATGAGTTATATGAGTATTCATTAATACAGGGGTATTTTGTTATCTATTGTCATTTACTTACTTTTGACTGCAAATTAATAAATGTAATTAGTACGTTTCTTATAAAGCACGTATTATCTGCATGAAAGGTATTGTATATGTCCTTTGCTGTTTTGGTTTTTGTAAAATGAGTGCAATTTTTTACGTGTGCAAAATTTTAACTATCATTATAGATTTATCTCGTTGCTCTTAGAAAGCTAACTTTACTTATCACCAGAAATATTAAAAAGATTGATTTTATTATTGATTTTCTTTAAATAAAACTTTATTTAAACAATATATACAATTTAATACGACTCAAAATATCCGAAATGCATCTAATATCCATTTTACTCCGATTGATATAAACATCAATGTCTTTTAAATATATTTAGCACAAGATAGAACTCACACTAAATTTTTCTTGTAACTAAGAGGAATAAACTTATTCCAAACCAAATATTTAGCTACTTGACTTTTGTTTCGCATAAAAACTTCATCGTCGTGAGAGCGTTGACCCATCTATACCTTCGAATTCGTAGAGCAACATATTTTTTTCTAAATTTTAACACTACAAATTTTTTAAAACAGCTTAAGAATGTAATGTCTACAATTAATTTTTAACAGATTTTCACGAAATTTCCACCTATAAACAGCACAGTATTTTATCAAAAATAATAGTTTTGTTTATCTGACTCAATAATGAGAGTCAATAAATCTGCGGGCAAATGCCAATTTTGTGTAAAGTATGTTGAACTTTAAAATTTAGATCAATCAGGTTTATTTTTCACGTTTTATTGACATTCTTGCATAATAGAATTTATTTAGAGCCGGATACAAAATTCTTCATAGATATGTTTTTATTTGACTGCCGCTGTGACTGTGGCGTAGCGTATGCGACTGCTGTGCTTGAGGTCAATTCCCGGGTCGGACAAAATATTTGTGTGATCTGCAGATATTTGTTTCGGAGCTTGGGTGTTTTCTATGTATAACATGTATATATTTACAAAAAAGCATATATGTATTTATATCATTTATCAAGTAACCACAACACAAGCTCTGCTTAGCTCGGGACTAGTAGACGTTGTGTGCTAAATGACCAAAATATTTTTATTTTTATTTATTTATTTCGTTACATTTTAACCTGAGAGACATGGCCAACCTTTTCATAGTAGGCCAAAACTTCCTTTTGGAGTAGAGGCTAGTGTCCAGAAGGGCATTATTAAAAGCTATTGATGATGATGATGACATTGCCCACTCCAAACGCCAAAACAGGTGCAAATTTTTCTTCACATTTCTAGGGTTCCATATCTCAAAAGGAAAAACGGAACCTTATAAGATCACTTTGTTGTCCATCTGTCTGTCAAGACCCTTTTTCTCAGGAACGCGTGGAGGTATTAAGCTGACATTCATATCAAATACTCAGATCTACTGTCCCTTGGAACTGTGTAAAAACCAAACTTCAAAGCCAACGCAATCAAAAGAGACAGCCGTTTATTCTGCAAATTTTCGACACTCGTGGAATCAAAACCTACCTATCTTATGAACTCAAAATCTGGAAATTGGCAACAACCGACCTACCTACCTATCTTATGAACTCAAAATCTGGAAATTTTGTACGTAGCAACGTCTTATAGAACAGATAAAGTAACAGAACCCTCGCACTTGGTTGGTTTTTTGGAAACGGTTTTTTGTCTCTACATAAAAGTCTGAATTCCTATTCAAACTTAAACCTATTCAATTCGGTCTAATTAATGGCTATTGAGACCTTTATCAACGAAAAAAAAGAAACAGCGCTTACGCAATGTTTCACTGAGTGAGATAGGATACCGGAGCCCCATTTTTTGTTTTTTTTTTTGACGTGGTGGAATGCCTTTACGCACTTCGCTCCCCCCCTGCGGGCACAGGGGGTTCACTATGTGTGGGACTCCTGACTGACTCGCCAGACTACCCACTAAACCACCACGGTGTGCCACTCTGCGCCTGAGACGGGAGAGATCCGGGAACCGCTTTCTTACGCCATCCGGACCCCTCCCAGCGCCAGCCCGCACTGAAGCGGGCTCCCTCGTCTGATGTTAAACTCTTAAGGTGGGCACAACTTTTCTGCGAGATGACTTCCTCGCAGAAGGTCGCGACCGCGGTAAAACTGCTCTCGCCGCCGGCCATGGATCGTACGACGGCCGGCAGCGAGAGATCTCCTCCGATGACTGCAGTGAGGGCCCGACGCTGCGGCGCCCAAGCGGGGCACACCGCCAGCGTGTGCTGGGCCGAGTCCTCACTGCAGTCGCAGTGGTGGCAGGCGGGACTCAATTCCCTCCGCGCGACCGAGTGCAGGTACTTCCCGAAGCAACCGTGCCCGGAAAGCACCTGCGTCAGTCGGAAGGAAAGGGTCCCGTGCTGCCGCCCTGCCCACTCGAGGATGACGGGCTGGAGCGCCTCCACGGTGGCGAAGCCAGCACGTGGAGCCTCCAGCCGCGACGACCAACGAACCATAGTGGCTCGACGGGCGGCTTCACGCCACTCGCGTACCTCTTCGGGCGGAGGGCGCATACCACTCTCCGCCCGGAATTCAGCCACCCGTCGATAAACTTCGGCGAGCACTTCCGCCTCTAAATCCCACGGGGGTGTACCGGCCAAGGCGCACGCCGCCTCGGTCGACACCGTGCGGTATCCGCGGATGGCTCTGACCGCCAATACCCTCTGAGGGCGCCAGAGGCGCGCCTTATTCTAGGCGGTCAGAGCCGACGCCCACACCGGTGCGCCGTACAGCGCCATCGACCGGACGACCCCCGTGAAGAGGCTTCTCGTTGCGACACTGGCTCCACCCAGATTGGGCAAAAGTCGCCCTAGGGCGGAGGCAGAGGATACCGGAGCCCCATACCCCAACCCTCCCCCATTCCCATCCCTTAAAGGCCGGAACGCACTTGTGACGCCTCTGGTGTTGCGGATGTCTATGGGCGGCAGTAATCGCTTACCATTAGGCGGTACGTCTACTCGTTTGCCCAATATTCTATAAAAAAATACAAGTAAGTTTATCGTCAATCTGGTTTCCAAAGTACAAGTTGTACTTTGGTCGAGACAAAACGGTAGTTTATGAATTGTTTTATTGTTATTATTTATATACCCATAAATAAGAGAGATCTTGTTAACCTGCTTTCGTTCAGATAATTCGCCCGTGATTTTATAGGATTGTTTTCTAGATGCCTAGAGCACCTTTGTTACGGATCGCGAAATACAAATTGCTTGGTGGACTACTTTCTTCAGTATAAGTGGGTTAGCTCTAGAAAATCAAATTGGAAAATTGGGATGATTGAAGAAAGAATAGGAACTTCAGAGAGTTATTATTGTTATCTCCTTTCTATCAAAAAGGCAATAGATTTTTCGGTGTTGATGTAGACTTAGGTAATAAAAATGTAGGTATCCTTATGAGAAACTTTCTTTTTAAGTGAAAGCTGGTATAAGAATATCTTGTTAAATTTTGTACACGAGCGTTTCATCGCAAAATAATCAGGGTCCTACTATTAATACAGGGTAGTATTGTACCTAGACTGCTGGTAAAAAAATTACTGCTTCTGTAGCGCATTGGTAGCGTATATGACTGCTGAGCTTGAAGTTTCAAGCTCAGTTTAGTTTGGGATTTGTGTGTTAGATGTCCGAAATATTATTTATTATTTTTATCAAGGCGTTCATAGCCCAGTTGCACTCGGTGATTAGAAACAATCATCGAGGGCAAGCAATGACAGCGCGGCTCGATAGGTGACCGCTGGTGGCATGATACCATAAACGTCTCAGTGATTCGGAGGTCACTTTACGCAGTTGGTCCTGGTTTTTTCATAAGATAACAGTCGTGAAGCCTAATTGGGAGGCCTTTGGGTGGCTTGTAAACATCTAATGGCAAGATTACGTAGTCACAACGTTTTCTTGCCAGTCCCCAACACGCACGCGGCCAGGGTGGGGGCGTATGGAAGACTTAACTGACTTAACCCTCTCTTGAGAGGAGACCTGAGCAGCAGTGGGACATTATGGGTTGTTAATGAATAATGAAATAAGAAAAGAGTTATTATTATTTATGAGTTCACCCTGCACCCCCTATTACGTGTATGCATAATTTCAGACATTTTCCTATATTTGTATGAATAGTTAGTTATTTAAATCTGATGAAAGGGTATAAATGTAGATAGATTACCTAGGGACCTTTATTAACATTTTTTTTTCACATATATCGTGTTTTCTTAAGAAAAAAGTTCAGTTATGTTTCCTTAATGAGGTCTTATTACTCCTTTGAGTACTTAATAAAATTATTTCTATTTTTAACCGACTGCGAAAGAAGGGGGGTTATGTTTTTCGAGTGTATGTGTATGTATATTTCTTTGGCACGCCTTAGAGCCTAAACGGATTGTCGTATTTATATGTGAGTGGTGTCAATAGATTCGTCTTAGTCATGAGATTGACACTGGATACATCAAAATAAAAAAAGGAAATTAAGGACTTTTAGAAGCAAAAAGTAATCTCAAAAAAAAATCTTAATGCATCGAGTGTGGTATCAAAATGAAGAACTTTTAACAGTAATTACGAATATATATATATATATATATAACTTAAATGTATTATGTTTTATACATGATATTGACGAATTCGGGTTTTATTTTTTTAATAATCCATTACTTGTTACAAATAAGACTATACAAGACAATATTTCTGCATTAATTCTTAAAATTTCTTCCCTACGCTTTATTTATGTAGTCAGTCTAAGTTTTCGTTTATCATCATCAGCCTTTATTTTTATGTGTGGAAACTCCCTCGGGCGAAGGGCCGAGTGATGGGGTGAAGACCCCACCGGGGCTTACGGCAGGGCGGTGTGTCGGAATCGAACAGACTAAAACCACACTATGTGCCACTCTGCGCCTAGGACGGGAGGGATCCGGGAACCGCTTTCTTATGCCATCCGGACCCATTCATCATCAGTCTACCGCAGCCCACTGCTAAACATACACCTCTCTAATTGCACGTCACTTAGTTTGATCCTCGGCTTATCGCATCCAACTCCTACTAGCCGTCTCTTCATTCATAAACACACAAAAATAACTCTGGCCCATCACGAAATAACAAGGCCGTTTCTTTTGTCAGTTATATTTAAATTAGGTCACGACCAAAAAAGAAGACCACTATGCCGTGGGAGAGCCATGCTTCGGTAGCAAGGGCTCGACCGGAGTGATGCCACGACCTCACAGTAAACCGGTGTGAAACAGCGCAAGAGCTGTGTTTCACCGAGTGAATGAGGATACCGGAGGCCCATTCCCCAAACACTTTCCAAATCCACCTGCCCGTCACCTAAAGGCCGACAATTGCGGGTGTCCATAGGCGGCGGTAATCGCTTACCGTCAGGCCATACGTTTGCTTGTTTGCCTCCTATTCCATAAAAGAAATAAAGCAGTATCAGATGATGCAACAAAAACAAACAGTTAATTCTCATAACCTTGCTCCACATCACCAATTTGCCTCTGATCATGGCCAATACGTACAGTGTTATACCTTGGGCTGTCAAATGTGACTAAAATAATTACTTTTGCAAAGACAAGAAACATACTACGCAAATTACCGCTGGTTGTCCGGATACCTTTTGTGTTTGACGGATATGGTTATAGACGGATATTCAAATTCAAAATCATTTAATCAATTAAGACACTATCACTTAGTGTCTTAATTATAAACGTTAAATTGAGGCTACAGAAAAAATTCATAGATCGACACAAACCGACGCCACAGATGTACTCTATTGTCAAAGTGAATTACGTGAAAACACCTGAATCCACTGCCTGCCTGTGTCGATCCATAACTTTTAACAGTTTCCAAAACACGTAGAGCCTTACGAGAAGAATACTGGCACAGATAATTAGTTTATATGTTTGTCATATTTTATTATTATGTTCAGCAAATCTAATACATATATAAAATTCTCGTGTCGCGGTGTTTGTTACCAAACTCCTCCGAAATGGCTGAACCGATTTTTATGAAATTTTGTATGCATTTCGGGCAGGTCTGAGAATCGGCCAAGATCAATTGTTCATACCACTAAATGTGACCCATCCATAACTCTCGTGGCAAAACAACGTTTGCCGTTTCAGCTAGTATATAATACTATTTATTATGATGATAGCCTTTATTTCAGACAGTACATATTTCACTTATGAATTTCCATTGACCAGATCCACGATAGATCCAATGAAAATATTTTTTCTCATTAAATCGTAATTTCAAGATATGGATCTACCGAAAATACTTTTTTAACCATAAAATGTCAGAGGATCCATTAGCTAGATCCAATATGCATTTCATGATGATTTTATTTTTATTTGATTCTGATTTCAAGAAAGATATAAGTGATAATTAATCTACAAAATACACTCATATAACTTTTGATTAAACTTTATCGATGTTGTTTCACTTCCCCCATCTTCTCGTTCGTTGCTTCATCATTTCTTTTTACGTAAAAGAACTGTTTCACCAAGACCTGTATCAGGAACTCACAATTCATATTTACTTCATTTATATTAAGAACTGTTTCACCAAAACCTGTATCAGGAACTCACAATTCATATACACTTCATTTATATTAAGAACTGTTTCACCAAAACCTGTATCAGGAACTCAAAATTCATATTCACTTAATTTATATTAAGAACTGTTTCACCAAAACCTGTATCAGGAACTGACAATTCATATTCACATAATTTATCTAACTAGTTTCATCTTTTATCTGGCCAATGGATATTCTCAGAATGAACCAACCATTTTACTTATATATTTATTGTGTCTTAGTCAGATATTTTTCGGTAACTTATCTCTAGATAAAATATTGAAAACAGCCATTAATCAATTGGTTAGAAGTTAGTAGGGCGCAGTAGCTTATGAGTTGGGTATGCATATTCTTGCTTGAAATTTATTTAATCCATATTGAGTTTTTATCATTCAAAAGTGAAATGTGTTAATTATTGAATTATCTTTGTATCAACATAAATGGTGGTTCCATTGGATTGTAATTATGTGTTGGTGGTTCATTGTATCAACCACCAACGTATAATTTGCCACCAAACATGTAATATGTATGTGTGTATTTACAACTAAAAAGTATAGCTATGTGTGTTTATATCAGTTAATACAAGCTCCAGCTAGTTTGGGACTATATACCGTTGTGCGTTATTTGTCTAGAAATATTTTTTTTATATAATCGAAAAATATTATCCTCAAAACGCAAGCAGATCGAAATACACACAAAAACGTTATAATGAAAAATTAAACTTAGTACTCTAATATAATTATTCATCGGAATTGCTCTAAATTCAGTTCAATGTCATCTCATCGTTCGCTGTGAGAAACTGTCAGCAGTCAGCATGCTCGTAGCCTGAAGGTCGCGGTAAAAGTGTAAAAAACAGACAACGCCCAACGCAAAACCACGCATTAAGGTCACCACTCACTAGCTTTATCTTGCATTGGAAAATCCGTTCTAAATTCACCGTCTTATATTTTATCTACTGCTAATTTTCGGAAAGGTAATACAACAAGCCATTTTTGTATATATAATAATTATTCTGACTATTTATGATACCTAAAATCACTAAATTTTATCATTTCCTCTTATATTCATCTACCTCATCTTTTCTCTGTATAGCCCAATCGGTCGATTAAAAGAAAATGCCGTATTTAAAGTTATTTGATTTAAACCGGCATAAAAGCTAGTTAAGCGCTACTTAATCCACCGATTTATGTATTTGTGCAAATTGTGTTTGTAAATAAATAAGAGAAAAAACTCAAGCTTTTGCAAAGGATGATTTCTATTTGCGAAAATTAACTCTGCTTCTATAAATATATTTTAATGAGAAAATAACAGCTATATTTTGGTACTGATCCTTTATTTACTTTTTTAATGAAACGTAGAATAAATGGTACAAAAAGTTGTTTAAAAAAACATTAATCAGCGTGGTTTTCTGCGCTGTTCTAGTGTACGAGTACCTTTATGTGGTTAACTGGGCCAAGTGCACGCCAATCAATGGCCAACAGCGCGGTACACAACACGGAAACAGACTCGCTTTTCATCTGTTTTTACAGAGGAATGTTCACGCTTTCATTGAATCGGAAACCATTTGATTTGAACCAGTGATCGATTTCTTGGTTGTTACAAGCTGTTCTTCAGTTTCCCGATTTATTTATTATTACTTATTAAGTTGATCTTAATCAAATCGAGGTGAAGCAGTAAAAAAATCCATTAAATATAAAAGCAAAACAGAGAAACTCAAATTTTATTCTTATTTTAACGAAGCTCAAATTTTACTCTACGGGATACTGAGCACTGTAAGCCTTTTGGATGAGAAGCTATTGGTTGAGAGCTGACTAGGGCTGACTGTTAACGAGCACTTTGGGGGAGGCTGGCCTATTTCCAGCAGTGGACGAGAGATTATATAAGTTCCGCCCTTAGAGCTCTGCACTTCTCCAGAATAAGGGATAGGTACAGAGGTTAAATTCCTTACTCAGTAAAAAGCAACGAAAAAATAATTCAACAACGGTTTCCTCTCTTTTAGATGACGGGTTAAGAATACGTAGTGTTACTGCCCCTATATATATCACTAACCGACCCGTGCCAACTTCGTTGGCCTTAACCGTCCGTTTTTCTTCACAAATACAAAAAAAATCACTGAATTTTTTGTTCAATCATAATAAAATATGGCCTATATCACTCCCAAGTAATGCCGCGTTCTGTTTGTGAAAGAATTTTCAGATTTGATTGAAGCATTACTTTCAAAGATTATCCCCTACAGCCATACAAATAAAGTTAGAAACTTCCCCTGTTTATAATATTAGTAAAGATGAATGTCGTCAAAGACATCAAACTATACGGGAAAACAGCACTGCAAAAAGTTAAGAACAAAAACCATTTCAAAAAAACATTCATGAATTTTATTTGCGTGCAAATCTCTCTTTAATTTTCAATCAAATGTAGTTACGAAACAGTCTGAAACATATATTTTTCTCATTGAAAAATGCACTGACCCCAAAATGTTACGCTTTTATTGAACACATGACCCTCTTTGCGAGACAAATTGATTCACAACACAATCATTTTGTACATGTACATGTCGGGCAGTTATTCGTTCCGGATCTTTTTATGAGAGACGTGGTTTCATATTGCATTTAATTGAAAATAAAATCTCGATTAACAACATTGAACACTAGCCCTTTTATTTTACTAGATAATTGACTTTCTTCTTACACTTTGTTATTTATTTATTTAAACGAATTCAATTATAATCTAAATTTTAAAATTTTTGAAACACATATCTGTGTTATGGTTGTCTGGAAGAAATCGCCGAGAGCGATAAGACCGCCAATTGTTATACATATTGTGTGATTGTTCCTGTTGTACCATTTCGTACTATGTATATACAATAAAGATAAATAAATAAATAAATAATCTTAATTTATTCATTTCTATTGAACGGTTATGGATTCTTTAAATAATTTCACATTTAACACAAATCAGTCACTTATATAGTAATATAATATCAGTAATAGCTGTTTCAAAAACCTCCCAAACCAGGCATAGCATGTTTTATAAGAAGCTTTTGATTCGGAGGTCACGTTAAGCAGTCGGTCCCGTTTGTTATTATACGATAACAGTCGTGAAGCTTAGTTGAAGGCCTTCGGGCGGCTTAAAAAACATCCAACGGCAAGATTTACGTAGCCACAACGTATTCTTGCCAGTCCCCAACCCGCACTTGGCCAGCGTGGGGACGTATGGCCTTAACCCTCTCCTGAGAGGAGACCTGACCCCAGCAGTGGGACATTATGGGTTGTTGATTGATTGATTTGAACAAGTTGCTTAACATATTACAGTGATGGTAAATTACTACATAAGTAAGGTAAATTTCGAACCTTTTCAATTAAACCTTATTGTTAATCTAGGGTCGAACTGTTTTTACTTGTCTGTGTACATTTTTCTAGTTATCATTTTATTTTGGAAGTTATACTAGCCAGTTTAGGTTTTGCATAATTTTAATTGAAGTATTTCTGCTTCCAGTATAAAATTAAGTACTTTATTTCTAATGTTAACATAAATGTAATATATAGGTTGTTACAGCCGGACAGACAAACATAATAGTGATTGTAAACGTATTGGACTGCCTCTGTAGTGCTATGGTAGTGTATGCGACTGCTGGGCTTGAGGTCTCGGGTTCGATTCCCGGGTCGGAACAAATGTTTGTATAATCTGCAAGTATTTGTTTCGGAGTTTGGGTGTTTTCTATGTAAAATATGTTCGTATTTACAAAAAAAGTGTATCATTTTCAATATCAATTGTCTAGTGCCCATAATACAAGCTCTGCTTAGTTTGGGACTAGATGGCGTTGTGCGTTAAAATGTCTGAACATATTAATTTATTTATTTATCTTTGAGAATATAGTACCCGGAAGACCGAGCATTTCTCGGCAAATTTTCGGCATGTTCGGAAAATCATGGGAGCTGATGCCGATATTCAAAATATATGTATATATACAAGAATTGCTCGTTTAAAGGTATTAGGTTTCTTTCTTCTTTATCTTAAACATTATCCTCATTTTTGCTTCGCTGATTCAAGTGATAAAAGCCTAACAAAGTGAATGCATGTCACGTAAGTACCTATATGTTGTAGCGTCACACGCATTTTGCCGACGCACTTGACCTTTGTGAAATACTTGCTATGAATATAATAAGCTACTGATGCGATCTTTGAAACTTCACTTTAAGTGCCATTAAATTTGTCATGGGACCAAATTGCATATACAATGAGGGCAATTCAGTCTTTATTTTCTACATACAATACGTTAACTCATAGCATTAATTAATCATGCGTCGTAAAATTTATTTTTTTAGTGAGATTGGTGTTTAAGTTGACCCGTTTGTAAGAAAACTTTCTTTTATTAAAAAGTATATTAACTTTTCGGTTTTTCGCTTTATTCGGTTAATGCCCAACGAAGTGGGCACGGGTCGGCTAGTGCTCATATAAATTACAAGGCACAATTACGAGTACTTCTAAAAAACCTCGGTCAATGGATGTACCATATTATAGACAAAATCAGATGACCCGGCAAAGGTTGTTCTGCTATAAAAATAAAATATTTATTAACTATTTTTTTAAAATATTTTATTCATTTAGGGGTATGAAAAATAAATGTTAGCCTATCCTCAGACCTATCCGATACGCACACAAAATTTCTGAATCTCAGAATTTCAGAAATCGATCCATCTATTTCGGAGAAGTTTGGTACCAAACACGGCGACAATTTTATACATTAGACTACAACTAAACACAGAACAGATGCTTCACACAATTTTGGATTGGAATCGAACCCAAACAATTCAAATAAATATACAAATACTACCGACAGCTTTCATCATCAACATTTTTAGCCTATCGCTTTCCACTACTGGACATAGGCCTCTCAAATTGCACACCACTTGATTCGATCATCGACTGCGTGCACTCTGGTTATAAATAAGTATTAATTTTGTAGAATGGCATGAGAAAGTTTTAAAAATTAACATACATACTTTAATGGTATATTTTATAGATTACTAACTGACCGGCAAACGTTGCTTTGCTATAAAAATGAAAAGAAATTAGGGATGGACTAGACTTACGATTCCCAGCCCTACTTATGCATACAAAATTTCATATGAATCAGCTTAGCCATTTCGGAAGAGTTTAACTATAAACACCGCGAAACGAGAATTTTATATATTAGATTATGTAATGCTATCTTTTGTAGACTACAGATTGGCCCATGAACACGACCCAGAAATACTAATATTAGTAGTAATAAACATAAAAAAACACCTAGTGTACGGGTCTACTTTTGCGAGCATTTTAACATTTTGACCTCAATTATGATGCCACTACATTCGACGTGACTCCATACAGAGTGTTATACAACACCTACCCACAGCGCACGCAAATTGTTCAACTACCCACTATGTAATAGCTCAACTAAAACTTTTTGTTCTAGTCGAGGTCATGACAATTTTCTTGTCAAGACAATCAAAATAAAACATGTAACTAAATAACGATCGGCGTTCGTTTGTAAAGTTCAGCTATAACGAAAGATGTTAATTGCAGTTTATCTAGGTAGAGAGGTAAAAAATGAAAACAATTATAGTCGGATACCTGTTTATGTTAGAATCTTATTTTA
>PKRV01000999.1:337411-347731 GCA_003709505.1 Hyphantria cunea
ATATATAAATTGATTTATCATTAAAATTCGGTTTAGAATCTTCTGTAGTTAATTTAAAATTTTGATTTTTTTTGAGATTTTTCTTAATTTTTTCCCCATAAACGAAGAAATTTATAGGTTTATTATTTATATTTCTCACCATCTCATCTCGCTTTTGTTAAGATGATAATTAACGAATAGACATAAGTAATGCTTAATAAACAAATAAAACATAGTTATGGAATTTGTAAACTTCCCACAGAATTAGCTATCAGACGAAATAATGATTTTGTTACTCGGCTGCGCCAAAAGGGGGGTTATGTTTTAATGATACAGTATTCTATCTCTAAAGAAGTGATATTGTTGAATTATATGACATACCTGACCTCTTTTAAAAATCCATTAACGAGGCACATATCACGTATTTTTCCCCACGAGAAACGAAATATATATACCATTTTTTTTGTTTTCACTGTAATTCTAGTCTACTTTTTAAACAATTTCACCAGCGAGCCCTTATGAAATACAAATAGAACTATTCATTACATTCTTTGGCTTCAAAAAAAACAAACAACTTTTTCATCTTTAACTTTTAACGGAATATGATTGCATGTCCAAAAAAGACTTACGCAATGAATGAACATAACTTATGTTATTAACTAAACATTTGGCAGCATCTCCATCGGTCAGTATGCATGACACGTTAACTATTTTACTTCTCATTCACCAAAAATGGAATCACTTTCATGTTGCCGTAGTTTTATGTATAATTTCAACATTTGTCCCCATCGTATACGGGCATCTAAAGAAATCGGACCATTACAAAACAACCACAAAAAGGCCAGACAAAAACAATTAAAATATCTTAAATATTTAGCTCATATATCTATATGTATAACTCACAATCTCGTTATTACAATAGTGTCGTAAGAAACAGCCCTTACGTTTATGAGAACTGTGAAACAATATGGACAATCAAATAATAGGCGTGTTAAGTACATGAATGTATCTACTGCCTTATCTCGAGACCTTCGCCGTAGGATCTGATCTTTCTCACGCGTGCTACGTGAATATCGGAACAAAAGACAAGTATTCGCACAACAATAGTCTACCTTTTTAAATTGGATTAAAAGTTTAGCGAACGGGTGTTTTGGGAACAAGATCAACTGGTGTTGTAAATGTAGATGGATATTACGAAATTGTTAAGTAAAATAAAAAATCATGCAGACCCAGACTGCTTCTCCCGATCTTGGGTCATTTTCGTTCAGAGTACCATTAACAGACACCTATAGAAGTGAAGAAGCTACATATCTACCGGAGAAATGCATGTTCATCCTAAAGTTGAACAATTTGGAAGACAATAATAGCCCCATTCGAATCTGTAATGATTCATTAAATAAGATGAGCCATGCTAATTATATTCAAGACATAGCACTGGTGTAGCTAAGTTTTGGTTAGCTTGGATTAGCGACTCGTATAACGTAGTCATATAGACAATTTCTATTTATTTCATTGTCTTTCTATCTCAATAATCACCTATTTAATTTCGATAGTACCATCTGACTCAAATAGGCTTGCACTCCATACATTGTAGGACTCAATCAACGACGTATTAAGTTGTAAAATAACTGGGAAAGCTGAAACCCTGTATGTGTAATAACAGAGACAGGGTTTTAGCTTTCCTAGTGACGGTCAAAGGTCTTCGATGTTGCAAACTTTGAACAACTTACACATTACACAAGAAGCAATATACTATAAAGTTAGCGAGTTAAATTTCTATAAGCTGAATCTATAAGTTTCACATTTGAGGTACGGAATGTTTACTACGAAATTTAAATTGATTCTGTTCAGAACATTCGTCAGTTGAAGTTTAGCCATAGATACGACATAGATTAGCGACAACAGAGCTTAGCTTAGGGGAGTTCTTCCCTAGATATGAACATGCTATTATATTTAGCAGATTCGGAGTCCCAAATTCATAATAGGTTGCAGAGGTCCGATGCCAGTCGCTCTGTATAAAAACTGATATTCAGGTAAAACCGGTGAAAATAGTAGCCGACTCCAAATAATCTTGAGATTAATAAAGGCTAGGAAGATGATGATAATAAGTCAAAAGCAATCTTACAGCACTAAAAAATCAAATATACATATATTTTACTGTCTTACTACTTACTAAATTTGAGTTCATTACTCAGTTAGATTTAAATGATATTTGGTACAAAAATAGGAGGTAGCAATAACCTGGGGCAGAAGCTAATCCAAATTAATATGAGCACAGAGAGAGTCTGAAAAAGGAAGTTCATGCAGATGTATATACAGTAGTACATTCTGTTTCGAAACGAAGTCACGCGGAGGTTTTCCCACGATTTTATGCAATCAACCTGCTAGCGACACAATCCTAAGTGCTATATGTCATCTTTGAAACACAACACGTATTATACAGTCGTTTTCAAGAGAGCTGTCTATTGCGAAGCTTTTTATACAGAAGTGACAAGTATATTTATTAGGGTAACATGTCATTAGGATGTGTTTGTTCTAAATGAGGGACTTGTCATTTGATTTATTCTGCTTCTGGTTAGCTACTTTTCACATATTTAATATTTATTGTACACCTTATATGTTTCTTAGGCGGTTTCACTTTTCAGTTCCTTTGGTTTTAGTCAAACCTAAATTGTGCAATCGCACGGAAAATATATCGTCAGATCTTTGAAAAGTGTTTGATTTCAAGTTAGATAATCACTGATGATTATAAGAACCATCGGTATTATCGGAAGAAAAGCAATTTAAGCCTTACTAAAATAGTATTTTTTAATTGCTTTTCTTAAATATCAGTTAAGCGTTCAAAATATTTGAACAGGAATTGATTTTGTATGATCTGTACTTATATCTAACATTAAACTTAGTTTATAATAGTACCTCGTTAAAATATAATGTTTTCATACATGTTTTGTGTTTGCTACAAGATTCATTTTTTGATGGAAACCATTTTTTAGAACATGTACCTGTTTTTAAATAAATTTTCTTTAAAAAAACCCTAGCTAGATCGATTTATTGTGCGTGACCTTCTGCATACTAAATATCGTTGGAGCCGTTTCCGAGATTCAGATTATATAACATAGATTGTTTTTTTATGTAATAGGGGGCAAATGAGCATACGTATCGCCTGATGGTAAGCGATTACCGCCGCAAATGGACAATACAAGCGCTGTTTCACCCTTGTTTTCTGTGAGGCCGTGGTATCACTCCGATCGAGCCAGCCCATTCGTGACGAAGCGTGGCTCTCCCCCGGTTAGATAGATGTTTAAAAACAAATTGATATGATATGGTGGTTTTGTACATATAAACTAGTATCGTAAACGCTAATTTTACTTCTAGTACCTACTTAAAGTTTAATTAAAACTTCAAAATACAAAGTTTTTAATCGAAGTCTATGTAATGTATTTTTATTATCATATTACAAACTATTGTTTATATTACGGCATTATTTGTGCGCATTCGACTATATGTAATACATCCCACCAATGTCAAGTCACTGTGTCAAGTTCTTGTTTATAAAATATGTTTTTGTTTTGTTTTTACTCAATAACAAGCGCAACATTGTAGTAAATATTGATGATCGTTCCTGACCCCCTGAACCGCATTCAAAATTACAATGTGTCTTTTTTGCTATGTGATAGAACTTATCTACTTTGTGTCTTTCCTCTTTAGATTAATTTATAAAATATTCTTCTGCTAAAATATTTGTGAACGTTTTATGTCCGTTTGAATATTGGTAAAAACATTACATACAAGTATTTATAAAACACACAAGTTGTTTGGGTAGGTCTTTTATTAATTTGTTTATTGAAGCATATTTACGGACTAAAAACAAACATTTATATAAAATAATTACGACTCAGTACATGTGTTGTTTTAATTAAAAATATACACAAAATTTACAAAAGGACAAAATAAATTATTATAAAAAGAAACAAACAATAATTTAACGAAGAATTGAAAACTTATACACTTACTACTACAACATATACGTATTATTAAGATATTATTAATTTTTTTTTTTTTTTTGCCCTGGATTGTTCTCTAGGAAGATACTTTTTCCTCATTTTCCATGGTGTTCTTTTGTAATCAAGTTATTGATAAATTAAGTATTTATTCTCAAATTTCGATCTTTATCCTAACTGCTATATAAACCATATTTTTGTATTATATTTATAACATATTTCACTTACGGATAAATATGAGATTTTAAATGAAAAGTGCAGTAAAGTGCCAAAGTTGTTAATCTATAAGTATTTTATTTAATAAAGCAAATACTTAAGTTTTCAGTACATATTTTATTCGATCTTGATGCAAAAAGTATATAATGTATTACGATTACTCGTACAATAATCTTGGGAAAACAAATTTCCAATGACTTATAAGTTTTAATTCGCCTATTCTCATTTCTACATGTATTAACAAAATAATTGTGTTAAAAGCGTTCTTCTGCAGTATTTGTATCGCTAAACGTTCCTACACTATTCTGTCAAATTGACTTTACTCTGCCTGGTGGAAAGCATGAGCAGAGTCCAAGAGTATTGGTCATCATACTCATTGCGAATGCGGACAATGTAACAAGCTGATCTTTGGGGCTACAAAAAGCGCCATATGACACAACCCTTTTTTATGGAAACCCCCTTGCGCCTTCACCCCACCGGGGTTGCGGCGGGGCGGTGTGTCGGAATCGAACCGATAAAACCACATGATGTGCCTGAGACGGGAGGGAACCGGGAACCGCTTTCTTACGCCATCCGGACCCCTCCCAGCGCTTGCCCGCACTGAAGCGGGCACCGTCTGCAGTTAAAAACTCTCAAATTAGGCGACGTACGGCACACGCGTAATATCGCCTCACACGATATCCCCCAACACAATAAAATAGAATAAACTTTTATTTCACCCTTGAACTGTTGAAACTAACTATGAAATCTATCAATATCCCACAGTGAATAAAGATATATAAGACTACGTAACGAATCAACATCTATTATTATTGTCTTAACCTTGCTGTGAGTGTGAATGACTTTTTCATTACGTGGTCTGTGATGAATCGCGATAATCATCCAAGTTTTTGTAACACTTCTTTCGTAACAATAAAGCCACATTGTTTTATGATCTTGTTATAGATTTCAAACTTTTTTTTATTACAATGAGCTTTTGCTCGCGGTTTAATAGTAAGACTATAGCATTTTTTAATCTTTTATGAGTCTTTTTTAGCTGAAATATGGATTATGAGTGTATTATTTACTACTAACTGCGTTCAGCAGTGTTACCGACGGTTGTTGTTGTAGCTTTACACGGCGTGGTGTTAGTTTAAAATAAAAGTAAATGTAACATACTCGTATCATCAGCTATCTGCCAGTGAAAGTCGGTCTAGCCGTTCCAGAGATTATCCAGAACAAACAGAGACACGAATATTTCAAAGTTGACCTTTTAAAAAATAAAATTTTAAGAATTACAAACAGATGATTCAACTTATATAGATACTGTGTTATATTATGATTTATCATAAAAATCGTTGAATAATTAAGGTGTAACAATAATTGCAAACAAAACAATATCTCATTTGTAATTATAATAGGAACACTGAGGAATTAGGAAGTTAGGTTTTGTGAATTTTAATTAAGAAATTCAATGTCATCCTTTTTAATCGTCTTCAACAAAACTATAAAATAATTTAGAAAAATTATTGCTGCTCTACCCTGCTAAAGTAAGTCTACTCAACCAGAAAACATGAGCAGAATTCGAGAGTGGTCACAATTCGAATTGAGATGGCAGAAAAAGTAATTACTGATTCTGTATACGTTGTTAGGTTTTAGATGTAAATGTTTTATATAAACATTAACCTTTAAAACGCCGTAAGACGAAACTGGCCCGGTATAAACTCAATTACAATAGTGAAATAAGTACAGGTGAACTTAATTCTACAATGGATTTGGGAAAACGGTAAATATTTGTCATAAATATTTGGAATATACAAATAAATCGATCATAGGAATTGCTTTAAAACCATTTGTCACCATAAGACGTGACATAAAAATGTTATTTTTAATGATGTCAAATTATTTCTTCTTCTTCTTCTTTTGATGATATGGCAATCAGCCGGATCAGCTATTTCTGCCAATGTCAAGTATTTCAAGTCTTCAATTCTAAGTCTTCGAGTCTTCAAGTCTTCGTCGTGATGGAATTAATGATAAAAAATGTGGATGACATGAAATGGGGACTGTCTTTCGCAAAAACAAAAAACGATCTCCTTTCTTCTTTTGATGAATGGCAACCAGCTGGATCAGCTATTTCTGCCAATGTCAAGTATTTCAAGTCTTCAATTCTAAGTCTTCGAGTCTTCAAGTCTTCGTCGTGATGGAATTAATGATAAAAAATATAAAAAATGTGGATGACATGAAATGGGGACCGTCATTCGCAAAAACAAAAAACGATCTCCATGTCAAATTATTGTCCTGGTGACAATCACAAAACATGAAATATCATCTAAATGTCAACAATGTCATGTGGGTCATATTTATTACTGAGTTATGTTTATCAAGCAAGACTAATGATAGTATCTAAGAATCTGTTTATAAATAAACCTTGCTATTTATGAATAACAATAATTTAATTCTGTATACTTATATACATATATTAGTTATGCCTTTAAATAACTGATCTCGTTAATTCCCGTGAAAATAATCAGTATGTCATAAAACGCAAAAGTTTAAAAATTAGTATAATTTAATTCCGTTCATTACTTTACTGCTACAAAAGTTGACATTTGTAAATCAATACATCTACTATAAATTATTGGATTCTATAAAATTTTCACGCCTGGCAACCTTAACTTTTTGTCTATAGCCATCGTTTAGCTTTTTTACGATAACAAAAACTTAAGGTGTTTTGATGCAAACTTTTTGCTGTCATTTATTTCAGATTGTTCTGCGCCGTGAGTCGAGCATTCAGCTGTTAAAGAACAATAAAAGAAAAAAGACAGTTTTATGTATATTTTTTCGCTTAATCACTTTGCTTATAACGTGGTCGGATGATAATGTGGCAATTTAATTCAATGAAAAGAATGAAATATAGAGTCCACCGAACCAGATTGTCTGTTTGTTCTTTTAGGGTGGATGACATTAATACAATACCACATTGTTGTAAACTAACTTTTATACACGACTCCGCCAGCATGTATATCAGTTATTGCCGTAAATTGGCATTTATTTTATTCAAATGGATAAGCTATATCGTTCAGTAGCTTTTTACTATTATTTATAACTAACTTCTTTAAGCTTATAAAGAGTGGGTTATCGCGGTAAAGAGAAACATTTCCTTAGGTATCAAAGTATCTCCATGCCACATTTTCTTGTAATCAGTGATGCGCTTTAGCCGTGAAAGCGTAACAGACAGACAGACCGAGTTACTTTTGTAGAGGAACGGGTGTCATGTCCCTCCAACTCAAAGGGAGGATCCTCCGAACAGGCGAGGTGATCATGTCTGGCGGGCCACTGCGCAACGGTTGATGTTGGGAAGTTGTATATATGTTATTCGGCGCAAGAACTTCTATTGCGCGATTTAGGATTGATAGTTTCTTAGTTCTCTTCGTTGCTCCGAAGTTCGATGTTTCTTAAGAAGATGGCGCTGTTATATATTTTTATGTTGTTGCGCTGTATGTGGAAGTCGCCACACTTTCAAATTTATAACATTAGTATGGAAGCAAATATGACGATCTAACTAGGTAAAACAATGACTAGGCTCAAGTTATCCACACAATGATGATAGACAAGTTATTTGTCATACCAAACCAAAATAACAAAGGAACGAGTGTGGTCATCATGTGGACAACTGAACCGTGTTGTTAATGAGAGGGGTTAGATCTCATTGAAGGTGCTTATTTTTATACTCTAATAAAATCAACCAGGACGCGATTATTTTGCGCTTTTACGAAATAGAATTAATTATTCTCAAATTTCTTCATGTTATTTCCACTCGTTGAATTTATTCGTTATTTAGGGCCAGGGGTTTTACCAGTTCCCGCTAATGTTTCAAATGGTTATCTGAAATATTTATCTCTACCCGAGACACGTGAAACCAAAATATGTCGTTATATGCCAGATAACGTCAAAATATTCTTTGACATCTATCAAAATATTCAGTTAGACGAATGTCAGTTATCTTAACAAATAAAACAAATATTTTGATCATGAAGTGTTAATTTGTAAGTCGCCAATTATTGTGGGTTCAAATCCCACATGGGACTTCACTGTGTACCACAAATTGTTGTTCTTAGTCTGGCCGTTTTTTGTGTCTGTTTCATGTATGTTTGTAAAGTCCCCCACGATGCAGGATATATTCCTAATGCGGGATTTTAAGAGAGAAGTTTTTAAAGAAGTTTCTATTCTTTCATCTCGTATTTTATATTCCAATTATTTAAATAATTTATTTCATTTATGTGTAAAATACTCCAAATCCGTCTGGCCTTTCTACCCAAATGAATTTAACTTTTTAATGAAAGATATGCACAGATTATAAGCATTGGAAATCACTTAACTTTCACCCCTTTCAATACTCAAACGTGATTTCGTTTTGTACTTTTCTTTTGTTTTCAATTATTTCTGGTTATTATTAAGGTATGTAGACCACTTTGATCTTAAAACAAGATGTCCTAACTCTTGTACTTGCATTTTTGTCCACCTAAATTCATAAATATAACAAATTAATACAATAAAACGAATCGGAGTAGATACTCTCGTACATAGACGTATTGTTAGAGATTATAGCCATGTTATTTGTAAAAGTGGGTTTTCGATACATTACAGTATGAGAGCACATTTGCTTACTAAACCGTGCATAGTTTGATTCTTAGCTATACCAAATAAATAATAGTTAATTTTCTTGTCTCCAGGTACATAGCAAAGGCTTGAAATTCGGCATCTACGAAGACTACGGTAACTTCACGTGCGCTGGGTACCCCGGTGTGGTGGGACATTTAAGTGGAGGTAAGAAACACACACTAGATTTCCTATACATGACATTATCATCACATCAATAGCCTTTAATAGTCCATTGCTGTACAAAGGCCTATCTTAAGAAAGGAGGTTTTGGCCGATAATACCACGCTGACCTGACGATGGTATAGCATTTGCGTCAAGTATTTCATCTCTTGGCCACTGCCAAGAGATGAAATCACTATGCTGTCTTGCTCTTTTAGTAGGCTCTTACGACATACTTTCAAATCGCCTTATTCTTTCATTTTAAATTACATATCAAATAGGTCAGTTTTGCCAGTTACTGAGAAAAACCTTCACAGCTTTATGTCAATATATCAGTCAAATAAATATATACAATCTTCGGTTCCATAAATCTCGGATAGAGACATATATGTATATGTCAGATATACATATGTTTAAAGTTTTATCAGTTAAATACGTATTATATGACAGATAACCATCAGAAACTTTAACAGGAACTGGCGAACCTGCCCCGAACTGTCATTGTGACATTAAAAATTAAAGGAGCTCTACAGTTTCTACATTATTACGTTTTCACTTCTTAGTTATCAAACAGTAATCCGTTATTACACTAACAAAAGCTTGAATACATATTTTATAATTAATAACGAATATTATAAATATACATCACTTTTATTATCGCATAGTGGAGAAAGTATACTACATTAATTACTATCGATTATGCACCATATTCTTCCATTTACATCCTCACAATTAAAATATAATTTTAGAGCGTTTTCACAAAGGGGTACATCAAAAACATAATCTTTTTACCCGACTGGGAAACAAGGAGGGTTGTTTTCCGAGTCTATTTATGTATGTATATTTCTTTAGCACGCCCTAGAGCCTAAACGGCTTATTGTATTTTTATGACGGCTTGTCGTATTCTTATTTGAATGGTGTCAATAGATTCATTTAGTCGTGAGACTGGCACTGTGTACATCAAACTTTAAAAAAAACAAAATTAAGGATTTTTCGCGCCAATAAGTAATCTATGAAATCAATCAATCATTCAAATCAATCGCTCAATCGGTCGACTGGCAGAGAATGCCTTAGGCATTAAGTCCGCCGATGCATGTAATTGTGCATAAAGTAATAAATAAATAAATAAATAAATAATCTCAAAAAAGAAAAATGTTTATTTTTGATACCACGCTCGATTATATATACCTAATTTAATACATGTTTTATTAAAAAAAAACTGAATTTTAATAAAGATGACACGCAGTCGGGCTCAGTCTCGTTGTAGCTATATCACCTGCTTTTAACAGCCCACTGCTGGACATAGGCCTTTTTTTTTTTCTTT
>PKRV01000999.1:348390-370621 GCA_003709505.1 Hyphantria cunea
GCCAGCGTGTGCTGGGCCGAGTCCTCACTGCAGTCGCAGTGGTGGCAGGCGGGACTCAATTCCCTCCGCGCGACCGAGTGCAGGTACTTCCCGAAGCAACCGTGCCCGGAAAGCACCTGCGTCAGTCGGAAGGAAAGGGTCCCGTGCTGCCGCCCTGCCCACTCAGCTGGACATAGGCCTCTCCCAAGCTACGAGATTTTGGCATATTATACGACGGTGGCCAGTCGTTGGAAGTTGTTTTTTTTTTTCAATTTTTCTTCTCCCTGCAGTGATCTTGTTTATCACGCGCTTGAGATGAATAGGCGTGGTGATATAGGATTTGCCGTACACGATTCATAAACTTTTTCTTCTTCTTTTGATGAAATGGCAACCAGCTAATCAGCTATTTCTGCCAATGTCAAGTGTTTAAAGTCTTCAATACTTAAGTCTTCGAGTCGTCAAGTCTTAGTCGTGATGAGAATAATGTTATAAAGTATAAAAAATGTGAATGAGATGAAATGGGGACCGTCTTGCGAAAAAACAAAAAACGCCCATAAACTTTATCGCCCATAAACTTTATTACTCAAAAGTACACTTGGCGCTAATAGACCACTTACACTTGGTGATTAGAAACAGTCACCGAGGGTAAGTAATGACGGCGCGGTCAGTACCTGGATGGGTGACCGCTGGTGAAACTATACCTTGAGCGTCTCCGTGATTCGGAGATCACGTTAAGCATTCGGTACCGGTTGTTATCATAGGATAACAGTCGTGAAGCTTAGTTGGAGGCCTTTGGGTGGCTTGAAAACATCCAACGGCATTATTACGTGGCCATCAACGCTGTGTTGCTAGTCCTCAACTCGCACTCGGCCAGCGTGGGGACGTATGGCCTTAACCCTCCTGACAGTAGACCCGATTCCAGCAATGGGACATTATGGGTTGTTATTGAAAGCAGTATTTTATATATATAGTAATAATATTACATTTATGTATCAAAACATTGTTGATACATTTTTACGAAAATCTATATAATTATAATAGGATGCCAAAAGCACAATTTATTACTAAATCTATCTATACAAATAAATAAAGTTGGAGTGTCTGTTTGTAATATTAAAATTACCCCGTCTTAATAACCGCATACGTATCTTTTTTTTTAATTTTTGTCTTCATGTTTGTTCTGGCTAGTCGCAGGAACGGCTGGACTGATTTTGACGGGACTTTCACTTGCAGGTAGCTGATGATATAAGGAGTAACTTAGGCTACTTTTTTTAGACTAGCTTAGCCCCGCGGCGTTACCCGCGGTTGTTGTTGTACCGTGGGTAACACCGCGAGGTTCAGCTAGTTTTCAATATAGTTCAAGTGTCATGTGTTCAAAGGCTTATTTATGTCCTAAATAAGATATTAAAATGCGAAGACATAAAACAGATATGTAATAAAATACTCATAAACCATTTTCTATTACAACATGGGGATTTACAGAAGGTAGTCGGTATGTAACCTACATACTTATCAATTCAACGATTCGTTGCAGCAATAATAATTCAAGTTTAGTAGTGATATAAATTTATTGTATGATATCTACTAAAGGCCCATATCATCAATGCTCAATGAGGTACTCAGGGAAGTAGCCCAAGGAGGAATAAGATTAATTTTAACTCGCTTTTTACCTGACTGCGAAAGAAGGAGGGTTATGTTTTTCGAGTGTATGTATATATGTATGCTTATTTCTTTGGGACGCCCTAGAGCCTAAACGGCTTGTCGTATTTTTATGTGAGTGGTGTCGATAAATTTTTCTTATTCATGAGAATGAGACTGGGTATATAAAAACCTTCAAACCTTCAAGAAAAGAGCGTACTCCTTTTTAAAAGGCCGGCACTTATGATGCCTCTGGTGTTGCGGATGTCTATGGGTGGCGGTAATCGCTTACCATCAGGCGATACGTCTACTCTTTCGCCAACTATATCATTAAAAAAATTGGTGAATAATTCATTTTTTGTTTGTAACCGATTTTTGTAAGATTTTGTCGGTTTTTCATCTACAGCCTTTGATTTCCTGTGTGGCGCAGAGGTAGCGTATGCGGCTGCTGTGCTTGAGGTCTCGGGTTCGACTCCTGGGTCGGACCAAATGTTTGTATGATCTAGAAATATTTGTAAAAAAAAGTATATTTGTATTTATATCACTTGTCTAGTACCCATAACACACAAATTCTGCTCATCTTGGGACTTGGTAGCGTTGTGTATAAGATATATATACTATACTATACTACTGACCAGACAAGTTTCAATTGTGTCAATTTTTCTTCCCTTTTTATAACTGTTATCATGCATAATTTGCTAAGTCGCCTCTTACAGGATTACTCACGATGGAGAAACACCATATTCTTAATCCGTCACCATACGAATGATTGGTTTATGTATAACAACGACAAAATACACAACTTGAACATTATTTTATTTATTTCCTACAATCTCATTAGCTTTAAAGCCACCTCGGGCCGTAAAACTTGCGTAATTTAGGCGTGTGGGTTGCAAATACAACACTTGTGAGTTCCTGACCCGTACTGTGCACCTGTTCTTTGCTACTGTCACCATTATATTGCAAAGAATGTCGGGACAAATCCAAATTTAAAAAAAATAGTACTGTCTGTTAGGAACATACAAAATTAATGATGAGTTTTATTATAACTCTTTATTTGAATAAAAAACGTGTTCATAGTGTCAAGACACTTAACATAAAACGTTGTATCTGAAAATATAAAAAAAATGAAATCGTTTTAAGTATTTCTCTATCTAGAGAGTATTTCTCTTTTTTGAGTTAGAATTGACTGTGGTCGAGGGTTTGTTGGTGAAAGAACTGAGTACCTACCTATTAAAAAATAAACGAAGAGAATATATACCCACTTGCTTTTATCATTAATAATTTATTCTTCCAATCATATTTACACTTGAATATATCATATCCATGTATTTTATTTTTAATTAAACCTAAATCGCGATAGCATTATAATTGTGCTGATACACTCATGTTGTATACAAGTGTTGGTGATATAGCATTTAACTCTTACGCAACAAGAAAAGACTTTGCAATGAGTTTTCCATAGTTATCGGACTTAATTGTCACAGGTGTGCATTATTAAATTTCGAGAAATATCTCATGTAGTGATATACTGTATGGTGTGCCTACGATTACATGCCTTACTTCCTTCGTTGTTATGCCAGTACTTATGTATGTTTTACCTAATCATCTAGGCAAGTACCAAGGCTTAGACGGGATTTCTATATGTTTTTCATCATCTTCCTAGCCATTTTAATCCCAAGATTTGGGGTCGGCTACTAGTTCAACGGGTTTTACCTGAATATCAGTTTATGCACGAAGCGACTGGCATCGGACCTCCGCAACCCTGAGGGTGACTTGAATTCGAAGGTTGAACTATCTGTCAATATATATATTTTTTACGATATAGGAGAAAAATAGAATGAAAACTTCAGCCAAACACTATAACTTGACCCTTCAAGCTACCCTGATATTGTAGGCCCAGGTGGCATCAAAACTCCGTCATTTATTAACTAACTGTTGAAGTTAACGGGAGTTAACTCTTCCAAATAATTAAAGGCTTGCCAAGCTTTTACTTATTTGAAAGAGTTAACTTCCCAATTAATCCCATCCACAACTTGAAGAAAAACAATCACCCTTAAAAGTAGCAAATTCATTCAGAAAGTGGTTTAATTGGTAAGAAAGATAAAGTTTAATTGGTACTAGAGTCACGCTGATTTCAGCGCGAACGCGAACGTATTCAGGCCGGCTCGACTGGGGCAGTACTACCCTCTCACAGAGAACCAACCTAAATAACAGCATTTTCGCTTTGTATTTTGTTGGTAAGAGCAAGACTGGAGTCGTAATGATGCAGAAGTATCTTAATAAGCCACCTTATTGTGGGTCACCATACTGCATTATTGCATTTTCTACATTCAAAATGAGTATGGTGACCATATTCTTGGTTTCTGTTCGTGCTTTCCAGTCACTTCGTTAGACTTATATTTAAAAAAATCAAATAAACTAAAGTAGGTCCATTTAAATCCTCAAAATTAATTGTAGGTTGCAGTTTTCACAATTGTCATGAACTTTATATTCCTTAAACGTGAGTTGAAATACATAATTGGCAACTCTAAAGTCGAAGTCGCGGTCAATAACTTAAAAGACTTATAGATATTCAATTAAACATACATTAAAGAATCGTCAGACACGCGATATAACTATTAAACACGTGAACAAACACTACATTAATGCTTTATTGTCAGCCGCGTTCTAAATATGGCCGCTAATCATTCATAATTGGTGTTATGAGATGTAGGTATGAACACTTAAATTATGTAATATTTCTAGAAAAAATATAGGTATATTGACTTGTGCATTCTAAGTGTGTACGACTAGTTTTGACTACACTATTGGCCTAGTGGTTGCAGTGGTCGCCACACCGCATCGTACTGCGCCAAGTGTTGTGGGTTCAAATCCTACATGGGACAACACTTTGTGTGATCCATAAATTGTTGTTCTAAGTCTGGGTATACTTTGTGTCCGTTTCATGTATGTTTGTAAAGATCCCCGTGACACAGGAATATATATTCCTAATGCGGGAGTTGTCTTTTAAGAAAAGAATAAAAAAGTTTTGACCCGAACAAGTGAGCCATATCGAGGTGTGTGGGCAGCAGTTCATGAATACCTTGTAAGGTGCTAAGTTTCTGTTTTATAATTCTAATGATGAATAACATATGGCCTTAACCCTCTACTGAGAGCAGACCTGAGCCCAGCAGTTGACATTATTTATTTATTTGTTTAAAACTTTATGCACTTTTGTACAATGGCGGACTTAATGCCCAAGGCATTCTCTTCCAGTCAACCTTAGGGTGATGTAAAAATCTTGTAAGGTAGGTGGTGCACAGAGGTTTCCGTTCCAACATTATGGGTTGTTGATGATGAATTTTAATTAACAGAGCATCCTAAAGTGAATGCACAAAACACACATTTTATTTCATTTTCCTTATGCCTTTTAATTTTTCTGAAAACCGAAATTTTTATTTTTTTATTCGGACTATTTTGGACTATAATAAACATTTAAATAAATATGCTATGATACATATGTAGCCACTAGATTATATGTACAAATAGTATATAATCTATGTATACAGTAGATGAATAAATACCTATATGTATATTAATCATCTGAAATGTAATCAATCAATTTTATTTTAGAAGAGTATATGAGCAACATCATATTGATATGTAAGGTCTCGGACATACGATCGCATGTATCCAAGTTCGAACACCATCTAGTAGTTAACCGATGCGAACTTTTTCCTATTACAAGCAAAAACATGTATTGTATAGGCAGGATAGGCAAATGATAGTATTCGTAATATTTAGAATTTTTTCAATAAATCATATTAAAATTAAGTAAGTGTAGTATTGCGTACGAACTACAAAAATGTTTATATTTCAATCAATTGCCAAATTTTCTGTTGATCCAGAATTTGTATGCATTTATGCTAAATTGTAGCAATAACGTTTATTTTTGCAAGAAGAATGAGTAATATCCTTGAGTCACTTACAAAATATCAACAAGTTGCCTATTTCGTTGTTGAATATTATATTGATTACATATTGTCTAGTACCAAACCTGTATTTAGAATTTTGTCGAGCTTTTTAAGTCAATTAAAGTCAAGTTATCATACAATCAAATTTCTTGATCTCCCTTTCATATATGAATTAAATTATTTTCTTTTCGTAATCCCACTACTAGCGCCATCTATCGACCGCGAGCAAAACTATCTCAAATCAATTTTCACATCCCACAATTAATATTATGTCAACGTATTTATAAAAAATGTTTTTTCATCACCAGATGCTAACACTTTCGCTGCCTGGGGAGTGGATTACGTGAAACTGGATGGTTGCTACGCGCTACCCGCCGACATGGATTACGGCTACCCTGAATTCGGCAATCAACTGAACAAGACTGGACGACAAATGGTCTACTCGTGCAGTTGGCCCGTCTATCAGATATACGCTGGTATTCAGGTACTTAGAAATTCTTAGTAATACTATATAATAAATCACAAAACAAAACCTTTGTACTCCTTTTACGAAACTTATGCGGAGGAGTATAAAATTTGAAGAAGTTAAACTTATGTGAAGGAATGCAAAATACTAAAAAAAAGCTGGCAATTCCGACCACGCGGTGAATGCTGTAGTAAATGTTCTTTATGCCCGTTTCACGTATGCATGTGAAGTCCCCCGCGGCACAGGGTATATATTCCAAATAAGGGAGCTATCTTTTTTGAAGTATGTAACTATACGTAAACCAAACAAAAATATTTCAAAATTTATGCTGTTAAAAAGGTAAAACAAAAACTGTGGATACAGAACAAAGGAATATGGAACAGAATCCAATTTTGACAAGAATAACCGTACCTAACTCAAATTATAGAAGGCGCATTCGCTATGAGAAGAATTTTGCTTAATACTCATTTATTATGTTAATTTAAAACTGTTGTACAAGTGCGCAAAATCGACAGCATTACACAATATAGCACCCTAAAGCGCCTTCTATATGCTTCAAGGCAAACGTTGCAATACGCATAAATAATGTTTGTCACAACACCAAATACTTGTTTCATAAATACTTCTAAATGTTCTGACTCTCTATTCCGTTTTAATGTTCCAAATAATAAATACTAGAGTTGCCTTTTGTGCGTTTCTGATGCATAAGGAACTGGGAAATTAGATGCCTAACTCAAAATGATTGAGTTAGATGAATGATAATTAAAGAATTTTAATATAAAGCGAAAAAATTATAAGAACCTACCGTGAGAGAGCCACGCTTCGGTACGAATAGAGCGATACCACGACCTCACAGAAAACTGGTATGAAACAGCGCTTGCGCTGTGTTTCACCGAGTGAGAGAGAATACCGGAGGCCCATATCGCAAACTCTCCACCCATCTCCCTCCCCATCCCCCAAAGGCCGACAACGCACTTGTGAAGCCTCTAGTGTTGCGAGTGTCCATGGGCGGCGGTAATCGCGTACCATCAGGATTCGTACTTTCTAAACATACGTAACGGATCATAAGCTGAATAATGACTAACATCTATTATTATTATCACAAACAATCTTTAGTAATCCACTACGAGACGTAGGCTGCTCATTTGAATGGAGTTTTTGTCCATCTTACACCACGTTTGGTACAGGGTTTACTTCGAGATTTCTTCTTCCCCTTGTAGTTTTTTATCGATTGTTTCCTTAGTTAGTCCCTCTTACACCTCTTACACCCACGGTTTCAAAATAGGGTAGGGGCACTCCGAATTCCTAATCCGTCGCTATAGGAATTAAAGTGACATCCATAATGCCGAGTACTATATTATAGCCATAGTCTACTAGTTGTCGTCTGAAATACTACCCTTATTTAGGCCCTATATCAATAATGTTTTTTTTCCATTTCCAGCCCAACTTTTCATCCATCATCGAACACTGCAACTTGTGGCGTAACTTCGACGACATACAAGACTCGTGGGCTTCCGTCGAATCTATTATAGACTACTACGGAAACCACCAGGACATCATCGTGCCTAACGCTGGACCCGGACACTGGAATGATCCCGACATGGTAATTAAATTTAAACTAATGACTTTGTGGCGAATATAGAAGAATAGGAAAGCATTCAAACAGATTGAGAAACAATTCTCTCTCTCTTAAGAAATTTTCCCGTTGTACCACTTATACAAACGCCATCTGGTCCCAAGCTAAGCAGAACTTTTACTGTGGAACTGGAAAACAGATGTTATAAATGTATAGAAATTATACACAGCACAAATTTGAATTGAGCGAAAATCGCACTGTCTATAGCACTACGTCATGCGGGCCATAAATACATTCAGTCAATGCATGCCGTCCAAGGATTTGTCAATCTCTAAAAATAAAAATGAATGTTGCTAAGCGCAAAACTCGAGAATGGTTCAACCAATTCGGATATTATTTGTATGTTCCTTAAAGCACACGGAAGGTTTTAATCGTAATAAAGAAATAACAGACCGAAGTCTCTTCGGGCAGCTAGTCTGTAATAAAAACATGTCTTTCTGAAAGTAACTAGTTATGTTGTCTGTCTGTATATCAACCTATTTTCCTATGTATTAAGTATTTTATATGCTTTAACCACCGAATAAATTTTGAGGTTTATAACTAGAAAGCTTCAAACCAATTATTGTAATAATGTTTACTAATTTATACTTCCTATACAATTCCAGCTGATCATTGGCAACTTTGGCCTTTCATACGAACAAAGTAAGACCCAATTCGCTATCTGGGCCATACTTGCAGCGCCTCTTCTCATGAGCGTGGACCTCAGGACCATCCGGCCGGAGTACAAGGCTATCCTCCAGAACAGGAAAATTATTGACGTTGACCAGGATCCCCTCGGCATCCAGGGCAGAAGAATATACAAGGTAAAAATCACCTTCATCATCATCATCATTCGAGTACCTACGTGAAATGTTTCAGGAATATTCTTAAAATGAGGTGCAATGAAGTTACTGGGGCCTAAACCACTCCCTTTCCCTTGAACATAGTACATAAAGGACACGCTAAGTACTTGTATCTTCAAGAAAGCGTTTTGTGTATCCTTTAAGTATGAATGTGACTTACCATTTTGTGGCGAGATGCCAAGTGGATAGAAATATAAGTAGATACTGCTGCGTAATACTTAGCCTATAGCTCACCTTCATAATAAATAAATAAATAATAAATAAATATTTCGGACATCTAACACACAACGCCATCTAGTCCCAAACTAAGCAGAGCTTGTATTATGGGTACTAGACAACTGATATGAATACATATATACTTTTTTTTTTGTAAATACATACATATTATACATAGAAAACACCCAAACTCCGAAACAAATATTTGCAGATCATACAAACATTTGGTCCGACCCAGTATTCGAACCCGAGACCTCATGGACAGCAGTCGCGTACGCTACCACTGCGCCACCGAGGCAGTCAGTCATAATGTTTTCCCATTTCCCAGCACCGCGGAATAGAGATCTGGTCTCGTCCGATCCTGCCAATCCAAGGTATCTACTATTCGTACGCAGTGGCCTTCGTCAACCGCCGGACCGACGGCACGCCCTCCGACGTAGCCGTCACACTACGCGAACTGGGACTCAACAATCCTGCTGGATACAGGGTTGAGGTAAGAAACGTTTACTTTAGAAATAATAATGTACTAAGGCCCAATTGTTTATGAACTTACAAATAAATGAGAGTAACAAAGCAACAATGTAAACGGATTTCCTAACCGTTTCTATCCATGCGCTAGTTAAGAGAAACCCTTTAACCAGCACACCATTCAATATTCTGTAAAATAAATAACGTTATAATCAGTAACTTATTATTTTAGAAAAGTATTAGACTCCCTAGTCAAATAATACACCTATACACACAATACAATACAAATAATTCTACCTGACTTGTAGTTCCGCGCCAAGAACAACATCGTTAAATTTAAGTTAGTGATAAAACTGTGTGTTGTCACCAGGATCTGTACGAGGATGTAGACTACGGCGTGCTGTCGCCGCAGACGAAGATCAAAGTGAAAGTGAACCCCTCAGGTAGAAAGTGTCTCACTTGTTTGCTTCGCAATGGTTTGGTGTCATGCTAACGCTTATTCGCTACACGGTAATGTATAGTGCACCCACCACATAATGGTCCCAGGAATTTAGGGAAAAGTTTGGCCACATGTCTATAATAATAACCGATTCATCTTTTGGAGTCAGAAAGTATATCTCTCTGATGTAGAACCAATAATAGAAATCTCTCAAGGATAATGTGGTCGTTAAGGTAGAATAATATCGATGTGATGTCCTTTCTTTTTTTCTAAATTGGCTATTTTCCGATATCGATTCTCTATCTACCAAGAATAAATAAAATTTTCAGATTTTGTCGTTTGTTTTCGCCCTATAATTTCTTAGTTCAAACCTTTGACACATATACAATCTCCGGATGAGTTGTTCTTTCTTACAAGAAAAATTCTTGTCTAAGTACCATAATCAAATTTATAAAAAAAATTCTCAATTTGTTTAGACATATGGTAAACAAGAAAAAACAAGAACAGCACTTCTTGTTTTTGTAAATTCGAAAGGTGGATACCTTGGAATAGGCATGATGACAGTTACCAAGAACCATTAAAATTACGTATTTATCTGATGAAATAAGGTTCATAGAGTATAAAATCATATTTATTTGCATATTTAGAGCGAGATTAATAGTTAATTAACAAAAATAAAACTACGAACTACAGCAATCCGCCATATTTAGTTAACCAACAATCGGAGCGAGTTACGTCACTTATGTATAAAGCTCACTTTGTCCGAATACAATCGACGATCACTCTACTGTTTTTAGAGTTACAATTGACACTGAATATCATATAGTGACGTCGCGTCTTACACAACCAGACGTCATGACACCACCGAGCGATTTCTCTTGAATTTTAAACTTAAAATTTAATTTACAATTTTTTCCTACCAAAACTTTATATTTTGTAGAAATCTGTTTTTGACAATAGGAGAGACTTCCGAAGACATTTAAACAATTTTACAAAATTAGTCATCATGCCTATTATGTGCCTTTTAATAGCAGAAGTCGTCGTCTTCTGGTAATCTTCCTGAGATAATACCGTCAGAAATATGAAATATGTGAATATTATAGGCCAGTTTTAGTAATTTCACTTGGCACTCCACGTAATAAGGTTTCTTCACTAATCGCACTTTTCACTTTTTTGTCAAGAGTTTAAGACTATCGAGGAAATTGAAACTAAACCCTGAGTATATAAGTTACCAGAACTAAGATATAAGTTGGTATGACGTAAGTAATTCGGTGATGCAATAAGTAGCTACTCATGGCTAAAAGAAGTCTTAATATACTTTCCACAGAAGTCTAGCTACTCTCCGAGTTCTCTGATAGATGCAAAGTTGCTTTCAGTATTTTGTATCTTAAGTAGGCTTTGAATCGATCTGAAATTTATTATGGTTCTCATCGCTTAAAGTTATTTCGTCAGTTGTTTAGCCACAGGAATTAACAATTCATTTCTAAAGTGTGTCTATTTAGGAGGTAAGATTTCATCTCACAAGGATATGTAAGAATGACCGACTGTATCATCAATTACAACGATTTCCATTTCATACATTTATATTAATATCATCAATCATTGGCGACTACCAACACTCATTTAACTATTAATGCTTGCTTATTACTTATACATTTCACTGCAATATTAAAGTTTATTGCATCACATGTTGATTTCATAAATACCTACCTCACTTGTGAGAGGCTTGACAGGTCATTTATCTAGGAATAAATTTAATTCTTAAATTACACATTAATCTATGACTACACAAACTGAGCGTTAGGAAATGTAAATTAGCTCCAGTGAACTTGTGACTCTAATAGAAAATATGACATGCAGGTGTGGTGATCCTCCGCGCTGATACTCAGCCTTCGTACCTGTACAACTCAATCCCGACGCGGACGCCGTACACACCGCTCAACGACGTGTTTAGACTCGCCAACAAGTAACGCCATCTATTGAGCCACCGACTCAGCAATCTACAAGTACAATAAATGATTTCTCCTTTGTGTCTCTTGTCGTTTACTCGTTACGGTGGAGTATGTTGTTTTAGATGTTTGAATTAATTTTATTAAAAAGTATTTTGTAACGCCAGAGTGAGAGGGACGCTATACTGACAAGAAATTCCGAACATGGTACAAATCGGACGGTGGGTATCCTTTAGCTAATTTAACTGCCTTAGTTATACAGCTAATGGTAGATTTGTATTTTTTTCTAAAAATGTTTATAATTGCGCTTAATCGGAAAATATAAAATTCCATAACTGTGTTCGAAAACTTTCTTGACGCTCTAAAAATAAGCGCTTTCACTCAATTTTGAAAAAAACTTTCATTGGCAGTCCTGGTATGACATTAACATAGAAGGAACACGGAATAAAAATATATTTCCTGCTGTCCTTACTGTATCATGTACGAACGTCTGTTACTTGTTAGTCTAAAAAAAGTGAATGAAGTTCATAATTCGTTCTTAATAACTCCTTAACAACTATAAAACGGTATAACCACCTCTAGTACGAATTATATCACTACGATTCGACCACTGTTTTCAAGAATTCAACTCATTCTAAAAGCTGAAAACAATTGCCTTTATTTTAATAACTTGTACTTCAATATGCTCTGAATATTTGGCGGTAAATGTTAGCCAAGAAAGGTAGCAGCCCTTTCGCTTATTTTTGAAAGTTACCTTAGGTACACGTAAAGCGTTTGAATGTGTGGTATTATTCGTACTTGGGTTTTTTGCTAATTTGTAAATCAAAGTACGCAAGGCTTAAAGCCATTATAATCTATGTTATAAATAAAGTTGTTGTATGTATGAATGTTGAGATTAAATCTTATATTAATTGTTATGAAATCAATTATTAATTTAATGTTAACTTAATCATGACCTAATACAAAGCAGAAGGTTTAATAAGAGTACAATCGTTAAATTTCAGATTTTGTTACAACGTATAATTGATTCGGTACCTAGGTATATTACATTAATTTGCAAAAAGATATCGTGGGTGCTAATGCTGTTGTTGACACCACTTAACTAAAATCACTAAAATTTGTTGTTAGATTATATATTTTCCAGTGAGTATTTTTTATATGAACTATGCTCTCTAGAAGCCTAGAAACGAACCAAGTGGTGTGAAATTGGAGAGGCCTATGTCCAGCAGTAGACCGCGATAGTCTGATGATGGTGCTCTTGCCATCATTTTCTTTTTTATGAATCTCTAAAAGTAATAGCTGCTGTCGTAATATTAGATTGTGACTGTTGCTTAGGTAAAGATTGAACATAGAGTATTAATAAAGAATTTTATCATAGTCATCTCAACATCCTTTAGCAGTCCATTGCTGGATATAAGCCCCTCCATGTAAAAATTATCAAGAATGCAATTAACTTTCTGTACATATAATTTTTATGATCATTTTGACTGTCTCAGTGGCGCAGTGCGTATGCGACTGCTGTGCTTAAGGTCTCGGTTTAGATTCCCGGGTCGGACGAAATATTTATATGATCTGCAAATATTTATTTCAAGTTTGGAACTAGATGGTGTCGTGTGTTAGATATCCGAGATATTTATTTATTATACGTTTTATCGCTTGTCTATTGTAATTAGATCTAACTATAATATGTATTCCATGATTTATTTAATTGTTTAAAGAAATTAACTCAAAGCTTGTAAATATTTGTTTATTTACAAATAGGAAACTTGTTAAATTGGGTCATGAGTGTGTTGTGTATATTTGCAGGTATGTACGAAGGCGCAAGTGAGTTTGAGGTTGCCGTAACGTGTAAACGAGTGTATATCTGTGTATTTATAGGGTTATCATACACGAGAAATAAATTTGTTTTATGTAAATAATGTATCTGGTTCAATCTTGTTATTATCTTATATCTTCTGATTGAAGATTATTACTAATAACAAAATGTACCTTATTAACAGGGCTATGAACGTTCTTCTTAATAAATGGTTCATGCCTCTACTGACAGTCTATCGTTAACACTTTATAACCCTTATTTTACATTCTTGAAATATGTCTTTGGAAAACTTTAAATATTCTGAACATACTAGATATAATAAAATTGAGAAAAAAGTTCGTTCCGTGACCGCCTAATTTAAATGCCTTGTTTTTCAGTGGCAATCCTATATTTTACACTTCATTCGGTGTGTAAAATAGTTACCAACCGATACATTTTTGCGTCTTGCCTTAGGTTAGATTTTATTTATATTTCATTCTCGCTAATGTGATCATTGTAATGTTATTGTGTGTAACACAACGACATGTGGAGAATTGATATTTGCCATTACGTTGTACTTAGGATAAGGATGTACATTTTAGGTGCCTTTAATGTAGATAAGTTTTTTCGTAATAAATGTCAATAAATAAATATACTTGTACTATAGACTCTTATTTATTACTCTAAAGGATGCTTAATGACCCTATGTTGGAGGCCTATTATGCTATAGTATACACTGGTTGCATAACTGTAATTCACACCAGCTGTTGTTAAGCATATCTACAGCGCACAGAATTTAAACTGACGAATTCAAGACTCAGCACAGAGAATTTCCTGAATAATGATGTTCAGACGGAGTTGAAGCCACCTCAATGTTTCCTACTGCGCCGAGGGTAGCACACTATTTGGTCACTACATGGTACAACGCTGTATATGATCACAAATTGTGTGAATCAGGATATTCATGCATGTTGGTAAACACCCATACACTATATTACTTATTAGTAATATTCTTCTTATTTATACGCCTTATTAGGAGTAACTTTGAAAAAACAAAGAATATTATTTAAAGCATCTATACTAACATTACCCATGCCTAATTTAAACATAACTTTGGATAAAATATAGCCATGCAAATAGAATGGATTCTGGGTAAACTAAACAGCTGAAAATAAATCGATATTTTATTTATTATGCCATACCAATTACAAGATTTGACTTATATCACCATAACGTTTGTTCTTTAATACATTTGTTAAAGTATTTATAAAACCTCATTTGGTACAGGCATAAGAAAATACAGAATTTAAAAATATCCTTAAGATCCCGTTTTGCGGACTAGGACATAATATTTAGGTGCATTAAAGTAAATAAAGCCACGTCATGATTTCTATTATATACTATATTATTTTTCATTAAATGAACTGTTTATATTAGAATATACCCAGTACATATTAAGATGGAGATTAACAGACTGAGAATAAAGATGCTTGAATAATGCTGTATTAGGCACATAGCGGCAAGCTTAGCTTTCTACTTAAGATTATTATCATCATTTGTTGTTAGGAATATTATTAATCTTGTGGAAAATCGTTCGTTATGAGTCCTTCGATATAATTATCGAAATGTCCTCGGATCCGAGAACTTCTATATCGCAATGCAGGATTAGTAGTTACGTACTTCGTATAGGTAATAGTTTGGTATATATCCGGTAGATGTCGCTGTGTGATATGTTTTTGTTGTAGTATGTAGAAGTCGCTACAATTTATTCAAAATAAAACACACTTTAATGGCTAACCGAATAAGAGTTAGACTTATATTCACTATCACAACATATCGTGACAAAGTTAATTAAACTATTGGACTTGTCAAAACGAATCATTGAGCCAGTCATGAATATTGTTGCACTATGCTGTCCACTCCTAGACATAGGCCTCTTCCAAGGAACACCACAGAGCCCGACCTGCTGCTATTTGTATTTAATCACCACCAACCCTCTTACGCGCGTCCTACCGCCATCTGAACAAAGGTCGTCCCACATTACGCTTGCCAAGACGCGGTCTCCACTTCAGAACACAATTACTCAATTGGTTATTGGTTCAGTGACAAATGTGACCAACTCATTGCCATTTCAACCTTTGAACGTTCCGAATTTGCCCTTCAGAGAGATTACCGCTCCAAAATACTCCAACAAAAGTTATCCAAGGTTAGTTATCGCATTATCAATTATCTATAAGTAAAAAGGAGTAGTTTAAAATAAACTTGCAATTTTTTTACACACACAGCTAACTATAATGTGTTAAATCTTACAATAAACAAACTTAACAGTTGATGTATCATTCAAATTAAGTATAGGTCTGAGTACGACGTCCCACATCGCCTTGACCTCATTGAACCGAGCCGTGTGTACATTATTCATGAGTGGATGTTTTTGTAAACCAAATTGTCTGTCAGTCTTCTATCCAGCCACGTGAATTTGTAACCAGAAGCTGTTGAAGCTACGTTTTCCTCTTCTATTACGTTGCTACTTCTGCAAAACAAAGAAAAATAAGGCAACAAGACTCTAACATTAATTTTTTCGCTGTGAACAACCTTTAAGAGATTCCTGCGGCCTGTCCGTAGATAAGGGGCTTAGGGCGATCGTGTTAACCTTTTTTTCTCTTTGTAGTTCAAATGTCCAGTGTGGCTTGATTATTTTTTACGAAATTCGATCTTATTTGAATGGATTTAAAACAAATGTTGAGCAGTTTTTCCGTCGCTTCTCAATGAGTGAATGAGAATACCAGAGGTCCAAAGCTTAGTCTTAGGCAATTCAAAGAGTGAAACTTGTGTTTTTTGAGTTGTTAGTTTAAAAAATCTAAGTGTAGAAGGTTTTGGGTCTTCCAAAACCTGAATTTGTGTAATTGTATGTAGTTTCTTCCTATCGAAGTAAGTACAATCTATACAAATAAATAAAATCGAAGTGCCTGTTTGCAATTTCAAATTAACAGCTTTTCACAAAATACATGTAAAAGTATATGCTATACTTCCATTGAAAAAATAGTTTTTAAAATGTTTGTTCCGACTAACCTCTGGAACGGCTGGGCTGATTTTGACGAGACTTTCACTGGCAAATAGCTAATGATACAAGGAATAACTTAGACTATTCTTTTACTTTTAGACTAGCTTGGCATTACCGTACACCGCGGGGTTCAGCTAATGTACAATGTAGTTCATTCTGGTAGTCTGTTACAGATTGCGGTAACTAATTATGCCGTTGTTAATGTTTCTAGATAAACATATACATACACAAACACACTAACTCAATGAGTAATAGGCATACAGACACACATATACAAACATGCATACTGCACTCTTTTCTATTGTATTTTCGTTATTTTATCCACCGTTTTGTATAAAATTCTATAAGTTCGGAATGGGGCCTGGAGGTCTGTAACACAGGGATGACTCTAGTATAGGCTCCAGTCTCTCACAAGGGGACGTGTTTTGTGATGTATTGTATATATAGGTGTACCTTCTTTTGTGATGAGAGAAATAAATGCATTATTATTGTTGTACGCTACCTTTTTACTCTGAAATCATGAGGCTTCAATGTAATAGTCGATTTGATTCTTGAACTGAAGATGTCAGGTTTCGGATTGTTATGGAGCGTTACTGCATTTGCTGCTGAGGTCAAGGCTACAAACATCAAGATCTGTAAAAATATCTACATAAGTAACCTTTTTGCTTACTGGCAAGTTCAGCCTGATTGAAGTTTAAAAATCGTGAATAAGTTATATAATTCATACTTTTGATTTCTAAGTTATAATATGTTCATGGAAAATTCTTAAAGTAATGAAATTGTAAACAATATCGATACCTGACCTGTTTAACTGACCTGACTTTCTCCGAATCTGCTATCCAGGGTTTGATGTCAGGTCAAGGCATGTATTTTTCTTCAGTGATAGTAAAACAATGTAAGCATCAGTAGTCAATTAAAACAAAATGTTAAAACGCCCTTAAGATGAAAGCGAGGTACCATAGACAGCATATTTCTTAGATTCCCCAATCACCAAAAAGTAAGGATAATAGTTTTGGCAGTCCATGTATGTTTGCTGTTCCACCGTAGAGCAATTTTCATACATGGGGAGTCAATAAATACCTAATAACTACCCGGGTGACATATGCTACGAGTACATAAACTTTAAGTCAAAAGTTTTTAGTAGACTTTTAGTATACTGTGTTTTTGTTTATCATCGTGGGAGAGACACGTTTTAGCATGAATCTCCTCACAGAAAACCGGTGTGAAACAGCGCCTACGCTGTGTTTCACCAAGTAAGTGAGAATACCGGAGACCCATACCCTAACACCTACCCCCATCCCCCTCCCCATCCCCCAAAGGCTAGTACGCCACGTAACCCAACGCACTTGTGACGCCTTTGGTGTTGCGGGTGTCCATGGGCGGAATCAATCGCTTACCATCAGGAGATACGTTTGCTCGCCTGCCCCCTAAATTAAATAAAAATATACTTTTTCTTGTAACAATTGCTTGCAATTTTTCTTAACTCTTACATATTAACAACCATTATCCCAATTACGTAGCTGCAAGGCTGGAGCTTACCTGGCAATACCCGTCTACCGGGTGTTTAAGAGAATAAGTGAGAAAATTGGAAGGATATTGAAACTAATTGAGGAAATAAGGCGAATAATATTACTTGTACATATCACACTACATCAACAGCCTTTAACAGTCCACAGATGGACACTGGCCTCTACTAAGTAAGGAGATTTTAAGTAATGATGGACATACAGGTTAGTACGTTTAGTGACTCCAATTAGAATTATGATAAGTAGGATATTGGTGTCGATAGTGCAATACTTGAATTTGCAGACACTAAACAAAAAGGTCATATTAATCAGGACTTTATTTTCGATCAGAAATTTGATTCCTTTCTTTAATATCAACATCAGCTTCCTATCCCTAATTATTCCCAAAATAAATTGGGGTCGGTTACTAATTCAACCGATTTTACCTGAATATCAGTTTTTTCACGGAGCGGCTGGCATCGGACTTCCGCAACCCTGAAGGTGAACTGACTAAGTTATCAATAAATTGGAGGGCACTGACTTCCCAATAACGATGGTCATAGGTTCATATCAACCGGGACCGACGACTAAATGTGTTCATGCACACTAGTCGCATACACAAACACGAGGCAGTCAAATTGATACAAAAAGGCACCCACCCCTGTACTCTTGTATCTAGACGGAGAAATTACTGTCTAATTATATTGTATAGCGTATTTTGCTATTCTATGTAAAATCAGCAAGAGAAAATTCTTTTTTTCATTCAAATTATTCGAAGCGTATATGACAGTCTATAACTTGCGCTGGCTTTCCAGCAAAATCAAAATAAAGTAGTGGTTAAAAACTAGGTACCGTAGACCGATGCTTGGTCCCTTCTCCTAATAATACTACTGATGTAGTATTAGGCAACGATATATCTATATTAATACGTGAAACAAAATTTACCAGTATGAGCCGCATGATGTCCAAAAATCACGTTTTATACAATTCACAATATATTTACATTTAGAGAACATTTGCACGACTCAAATCCTGGCTGGAGTTTATCACATACTAGATATTCTTGTCTATAATTAGATTCAAGAAGTCTCCCACCATTTCTCTTCTTGTGGGAAGAAATTACTATCTAACAATTATATTATAACATGTGGTTTTGCACGAGAATTCTCCTGTTGATATTTACTTTCTTATGTAGAACTGGAACACCATATTAAAGTAGTGTGTATCGGCCACGGCTGAGTGACTTTGACCTATTTGAAATAGTAATGGAAGAAGTATTGAAGTGTTTATGTGTTAATAGGCAAAGTTTTAGTAGTTTGTGGAGATTTCAATATTAATTTATTAGAAATTAGTCCTATCAGTATAAGATTAGTGAGCCTATACAAATCATTTGTTTTAAATTATTTATTGTTTGAGCCAACAAGAATTACTTGTCATTCCGCAGCTTGCCTAGATAACATCTTTTGCAATGGGGAATATTTAAATATGTCAATTTTGAGTGATTTAACATCTGATCACTGTGGACAATTTTTTACATTTCCTTGTATAAGAGAACATAGAACAAACAAAACGATATGCAGGCCCATTACTAGTAACCGATTATTAAATTTTAGTAATAACATTAGTGATAAGGTTTCCAATTTAGTTTGGACTCAAAAGGATCCAGATAAGTTGTACGGCTACTTATTCAACATTATAGAAATCGAATTTAACAGTATATTCAAATCAAAATCAATACTAAAAATCTCCGAAGCGTTTAAGCCAGTTTACAATTCAGGTGCTTGATTTCCAGTCAAGCCAAAATAAAATGGTGGTCATCATCCACCATCATACCTACCATAGACCGATGCTTAGTTTATTCTTCTGGCAATAGTACTGCGGACGCAGAAGGTTTAATATGTATGTATATAATATATAAAATAAAAACTTTTTACCCCTTTTTACGATAATTCGGCACAGTCTAAACTTAAATGGGAGAGTAGAGTAGAAAGCTAAAAAGTCCAAAAAAAATTATTATAATCAAATTTCGATCACTCCGCGACCATTAATATTACACTAAAATCCAAACATTATTGACATAATGTATCTATCTGTCTAATTATCTTTATTTTGCCCAATTCATCACAGTCAGGGTTCTCTACTTTCCTATATCCTCATATGTACATTGTAAGTACATAATATACGTAATTTCTGTAGGCATATCGAGTATTTCTTACTGCCTACATCTAAGTAGGTAGAGACCCAAAGGTCAGCCGACGCAAGATAACACTATAAATACTACGGACATAACAACATATTGAATTTATACCTACAGATACGGTTGTTGAACTTACTCACTTGCACGTAGATTTTGATTCTTGTACTATATTTCTATAATACTATAAGACGCGTCCAAAGAATATTATTATTTCGTTGATAGATCATTATTAATATAGGCTAAATTTCAAAGTAATGTTTACAGTTGAACTAAAACAAGAGAGACAGGTGGGAAGTTCATGTACACACATCTAACTTTCGATTAAGTATCTCTCCATTACCTCATTCTGGTATTAAATTAAACTTAAATAATAAAAGTATTAAAAAAACCACAAACAATAAATATGTATTTACTAAACTCAAACATAAAACAATTATGAAAACACAATAGTTTCAAGTAAATAAACAGGTTACTTCAAATTCTGGCAAATGTGGTACAGTTTCTCGGAAGCTTGGGACTGTACAACAAAATGTGTATCCTTCTGCGGGATTGTCAGGATGCCACGTTAGCCAACTGAAATTCCTATCATTCCTACACAAGTCTTCACAGAAAAACATATCTCGTGCTTCTGCAGATGTATAATAAGGATTATTAATACCGACGAATGCAATACCGCACTTGCTTGAAGGTTCATACACAACTTTGTAGAAATATTCTGGTATAGGTATTACTGGATTGTTATTTTCATCACTATATAAATACATGTCTTTTCTTCGTCCATAATCACTTACAAGTTTTGTGACACCTAATGTGCCAGTATAAATTATAGTATTGGAGCCTACGGCGTGAATATGATCCCTAAGGTCTATTTCCAACTGATTCCAATTTCCACCATTGAACCCTGTCCACTGAGGAGCACAGTTTACGTAATGGAACGTAGCTCGCTCAGTAAATGCAAATGCGAAGTCCGTCTTAGCCGCCAAATGTCCTCTTGAAAGAAATTGCGTCGTCGTAAGGTAATTATCGGCCGCAGCTCCTATAAGCTTTGTCACCGCATTTTTTTGACCTGCTGGAGAGAACAGAGTGTTCACCGGCACATAAGACCCATAGACATCGTCCGCTATGAAGAACGGTCGGTCAACTCTGGTCTGATAAAATGCGTTATATGGTTTCTGGGTGTACTTGGAATAAATAGCGTTTAGGCCAAGTTCATCAAAGCAGGATTCGTAAACTGGGTAAAATCTATTTTGGACTCTGTATCCAACTTCGAAGACCTGATGATTGTTATAACAGCTTCTGTTTGTCCGTTGGCTCTTATAGTTTGGAGGGTATAAGCATTTGAACTCGCGGAAAGTACCTGGAGAATATAGCCATTGTTCATTTTTGAAGCTGTCTCCTCCTTCGCAGGCAACGGTGGCTGTGGTTTCAGATCTTAAGGCTAGTGGATGAGTAAGAGATCCTCCTTCTTCACAACTCAAAGTTAACACCTCACCATGCCTAAGATCGATATTGCCAAATGCATCTGTAGGCTCCAGAAGTTTATCATCTCTAATAATAACTGGTAAAGGTTCGCCGAAGTGTAGGCGTGTGTTTAGCCTACATTTCTGATTTAGATTTAGATTTAGAGCACACAATATTAACATGATAACCCTAAGTATCATTTTCTTTGTTTATTATTTTTATTTGATCATAGTATTTTCATATAAACCTAAAATTTTGCTTAATAATGTATCTGGAATCATAATACTATTAAAAAGGTTGACATTATATGTCATACATTGTCAGTACCTGTTCAACAGACAAATAAAAATTTCAAAGAAAGGATACTTGTATTTTAGCTTTTGTATATTATTGTTTAAGGGTAGTTTCAAGACTAACTTTAAACTGTTAGTTCTAATTTCTATTATTAGTAAAAATAATAAGAACTAAGCCTTTTTTAAAAGGGCGACGACCGCATTAGTCATATAAGAAACGGCCACAAAGTACACCCAGACTCAACTCTTTGTGGGTTAAACTACCTACATATATACATACTAACTACTACTACTACTAACATGTATATATATATATATATGCGTGTATAT